>JAZKJV010000304.1:0-246679 GCA_037367405.1 Ottelia alismoides
TACCTGCATCAAGATGGCCGATCAGATATCAAACTTTAGGAGATAAGGATTGCCATCTCCTACTCAGTCTGGAGATCATATCTTAACAATTATTTGACGGTGCTTGATGAGTCCTCAATCTAACTCTTTAGATATTTATCTAAGCTCCAGCCTCTATGATTCAATATTGAATCAGCAGTTGTATGATCATTAAGATGGCCATGGTACATAACCCTAATTGCACTAAGGGACCTATTATGTAAATTAGTTATTCTTCATTTCAGATTTAGGTGTGAATTGCAATAACATTTTATTGCATAATGGCTCGCCGTGGGCTCGCATGTACAACAATCTCCCACTAGCCCAAAGAGTCATTGATGGATTAATCATTAAAACTCACACTCATGTGACAATCATAGGCTATTTAATATAGCCAAGTAAGCTGATCAGCCACTCTATTCCCGAGAGACTATGCCAAGTCTTTTTTACGGTACTTGCATATCCCCTCAGTAACAATGCTCGCATCCAATGTAAATGTTGCATCTTATGCAACCAATACTCAATATGAGGCAGTCATAATGTCTTTGATACTACAACTCAACAATTATTATAACCAGTATGTAATTTTAATTATCCTTATCAGAATTCCATTATTCTTGGAGATCTCTATCTCTTAAGGTGTCTACAGTTAATACCTTTTAGATTACTATCTATAAAGTCTTAGGTTCTTGGTGATAAGACTTTGAGATCATTATCTTTAAGTCTTGTCATCTTTGAAGATATTGTTTTATTACTGCAACTAAGTGTTTTATCTCCATAGTAGGATTAGCAACAGTTTACTACTCCCACTGCATGGCAGACATCTGGCTTTTCATAGATATCTAGCACCTAGCAACCGATGCACAAGGGCAAGCAGTTTAGCATCATCAACACTTGAATGTTATCCCTTCAGATTGGTCAGTACCAAATCTTAAGGGAAAGGAACCTTCCTTGGATAGAATATATCCAGGATGTACCAATAAAGTGACAATCACAATTCTCTCTCTTCTCTTTGCTTCTGAACAACTTCTGAACTAAGATCTAAGAGGTATCCTTGAGATCATATCTCAAGGTATGAAATAGCCAGATCATAAAACACTTATTATCGTCCTTATATCATTCTAAATGGTTTGGATGTTATCTACATTTAGCCCGATGAATACTTGGTACTCCCACTAAGCTTTACATGGTTTATCAAGATTCTCTTTGAAATCATAACATTTATAATTTCATCAAATCTTATGTTCCAACTACAAGAAGCTTATTTGAGTCCAAAGAAGGATTTATTCAACTTGCACACCTTGCTTTCCTCAACCATGAAGCCCTGGGGCTACTACTAACGAATATCCTCAGAGAGGTATTCATAAAGGAATGCAATCTTGACTTCCACCTCGAAGATGTCAAAGCCAAGATGTACAACTATAGTTATCAATATTATGATGGGTTTAAGCATGATCATTGAAGAAGAAGTCTCATCGCAAGCGATGTCTTCTTTTCGTGTGTATCTTGTAAATACGAGCCGTGCTTTGAAGGTCTTTACCTTCTCATCAGGTACCCTTTTTCTATTGAAGATCCATTTTCATCTTAATGGGTCTTACCCTTATAGGTGGATCCTCAAGGGTCCATATACAACATTTGTTTATGAAGTCTACATTTAGACTTTACTGCTAACATCCATCTCTCCATGTCATGATCTTCAGAAGCTTCATCATATGAAGTCAAATCATTGACAGACTTATCTAGCACATGGAATTCATCTTCAAACTCATTTGAAGAGGTATTAGTGTTTCATCTTTAGTTGTCCTTTTAGTTTCCCAACTTAAGGAGCCTCATTATCTTTTCAGGATTCAATGAGTTCCTTCACTTCATTTTCATCTTAATTCTCAAGAAAGTCATCATCTTAGAATCATATTCTTAGAGATGAAATTCTTTAAGAATCTCAAGGTCATAAAGTAGGCATCCAATACCATTCTTTATTTTCCTAATGAAGTATCATTCTCTGGTGCTAGATTCTAGCTTACTTACATGGAACCTTATTAAGGATATATATTGTAGTCTCTACTACATATATACCTTGAAAACTAAGAGGTAATTGTGCTAATATTTGTCATTGATCAAATCATGTCAAATATGATCCAATTGTATCTCCTTACAACTCCATTAAGTTTAGGTATATTAGGAGAAGTGAGATAGGAATGATATTCCTATCTCCATAAGGTATTCCTTGAATTCATCTAATAGGTACTTACCACCTAGATTAGATCAATTTCATTTCATCTTCTTCAAACTTTGGTTCCAAACCAAAATTGTGAAGTCTTTGAACATTTCAAAGATTTCTAAGGTGAAAGGAAGGAATCTCATATCACAAATAATCATCGAATGATATCACATATCATCCATGTTTATTATGATACAGATGATCCATATACATCAATATGTAGATTTGAATACCTTGGTATCTTACACAATTCTCAGAGAAGAGTGTGTTGGACATATTTACTTTGAATATAATATTCACAAGTATGTAAGATTTGAACCTTTAGACAATTTAAAGTTCAATATCTCACTAGTCTATCGATCATATCAATAGACACAAGTCTAAGACTCGATGCCAAATCATTGTCAAATATTCTTCGTCCTCCTACTGATCTATTAAGGTTTAATTTTCAGTATTAGAAACGTTAATGAACCATTCATTAATATTCTAATTTAGTAGAGTCCACAATAATAACTCTTTATGATAAATCTATTCCAGAATACATGTTCATCTCCAATAATGAATGTATTCTAATATCTAGGTCATAGAGCCATTCTCTAAGACCAAGGGCTCTCCCACTGAAAATATGAAGTTTATCTATCCTATGGACATTGTTGCAGCAATTGTATCAATTCCCATATAGATGACTATTAATCCTTAAGATCAAATTTACTAACTGTCTACGACATATGCAACAACTGCAAGTATCATTAGAAGAATGAGATATAATTATTAGACTCTAATCTTATCTTTTAAGAAAGTCAATTTCAATGAGTATATGTAGATGTAGATTATTCTGATGTATTATCTAAGTCCTTCTCTAAGGATTTTAGATAGACTTGATAGTTGCTATCAACACATCATCTTATTGCAGTATGGGCATTTATCCAACTATCTGGATGCCATATGGAAGTCACAAAAGTAGGTCAACTCTTTAACTTTCCTTCTTACTTGGGTTCGACCCATACTTCCACTACGCTCCCATTATCTATAAACAACCATTTCTTAAAACAAAAGTTCTCTTATGTTGAACTCAAAAGATTTCAATGTAAGAGTATTTCAATATTTATACATGCTTCATTTAATTCATACAATATGAATATTATGAAGATTCATGAATGACTTTAGTATAGACAGTAGAATGATGATATTCATCATATCTACATCCATTTAAACCCTTAAAGATTTAGGTTCAGGTAGGTATTCAAACATTTTGAATACGTCATCTCTTTGTAGAGCTATCGTTCTGCATAATACAGTGAACCTTGTCATTCATGATTAAATGTTGAGAGCGCATATGTATGCCAAAACATCTTCTTTGATGTTATAAGGATTAATTTGATAATTACAATCATCATCGACATGTCACTTCCAAAGTACACTTGATGAAAGATCAAGACTATAAAGACATACAAACCCTACGGTGATGTCTTATTGTCTTATTTAATTGTCATTCCTCATTTTTGACGAGGAAACTTGCATATTGCAACCATATACATTATGTGTCCAATTGCAAGGATAATATCTTGATCATGAATTCAATTCATGATATTACACCAGTTATTATTGAGTATAGCTTTGAGTGGGTTTAATGAGGATTATATGAAATAAGAAATTTGCATATATACACACACACACACACACATATATATATATATATATATATATTTTACTTTGATTTAGGAATTTTTATATCAAAGTTGTCTTGCCTTGTCAACATTGAAAGTTTACTCCCTTAATCACTTTCAATGCAAGAGATATTCTTACCATTATATCTCTAGCAAGATCTGAGATCTCCTTTCCTATCTTTGTTGCATCTTAATAATATGAGAAACTACAACTCAGATAAAAAGAAGCGGAACTCATTCCGCCTTGCAAGTCCAATTTGCATTTCCAAATTCGATCTTTAACACCCGAGCCACCACCCTTAATGTGATGTTGACTCGTTGTTAATTGAACCAACCGTTAACAGGAATGGAACTCGCTATGCGCAATCCAATATCGCCCCAATAATATGAGGAATCGATACTAGGGTCACTACGCATACGGCCTTACTCTTTCGAGAAGCAAAGAGCCCGATCCAGATGCGCTTGCATACAGGAGATGTCACTTCGGACAAGCATCTCCTACATACAATCCCTGGTGACGGAACACTTCGCCTTGACAGGAGACCATGGATGTTGTCACAGAGCAAAATCCCGCTATCGATTTCGACCGATCTTGTACGGCGTTAGCCAACCCATAGCTAACCAGCCTTCCCGAGTAAAACGGTCATGGACACGCTCCAACTCTTCTCGATACTCCTGCTTGCTAACGCATCTACGCTCAGAAACAAGCACAAGCTCGACTCTATGGATCGTTCAAGAACACTCTCAAGAACACAACCACACGATTACATAAGCATGGGCACAAAGCTCTTCTCTTATTAGAAGGGGAACCTTCTCTGGAGTGGGGTGACACTCTACACTTGTGTGTATACTGTGTACTCTGTGTACTCCGTGTGTTTACAAATGATCCACCACCTCTCCTTTTATAAAAGACTCAATGCAACCCAAGAGACACTCATTATTACATTTACAATAATGATATATAAAGACACAAGAGACCCTTCGAGTTCTTCGACAACCCTTCGTCTGCTTGTCTCTTCGACTCCCTTGTTGTCCTTTCGTCTTCCCACACGGTTGACGCTCAGTCAACCACCCAGCCATCAACACACTTACGCTCCAACGCTTGCTAATGCAGCTTTGCTATAATTCACCGAGTGCCGCTGAACACTCGGTCTTGTGCTAAAGGGAACCCGTGGCTTCTAGACTCTCGTGCGGTAAATCCTTCCTTAGTGTTTTGCATGCTAAGAGGAAGTCCTCCAGAACTTCGCTATCGTGGCCTCCAGACCACTCCCATACGCGTACTACCGAGCATGCTCGACAATGCACGTACTCAGCACCTGCAATGTTCCATGTCTCTGTGGATCGCCACGCATCAGTACTGATACCATGCGCCTTAGTACGTATGCCTATGTGACTGTACTGCATTACTCCTCAATGCATACTACTTCACTGCATACCGCCCTTCTGCACTCGCGTATGTACCTATTGCGTGCATCCACCGCCATACCTTGCACTGCTGCCTATACTCACTTTGCTCGCACTGCTACAAGCTTCACGACACTCTGCTACCGAGCCAGTGTCCTCTGTGACGCTTCTCTTTTGTAACGTATGGTTGAGCCTCCAGACTCTCGTGGATAACCTCTGTATACCCATGCATTTTTGGACTCCTCTTGAAGTCCAGCTCCATGGATCATTCTCGAGCACCCAGCTACCGTGTCTGCACGATCATTCTCGATCACGGAATTTGGGGGGTATGACAGATATCACTTATGTGATCCTCCACTTCATATTCAAATTTAATTAATTATCATGAACACATTCATATAATTAATTCTTCGAAGGGATATATAACTCTGTTCATAATAGAGTGTTTTAATTGGATATAATTACTATAATCATATTAAACCAATTATCAATCCAATTCAATCAACAAACTTGATTGTTACTCGAAATAATGGTATTATCTCAAAGTACGTATTATTCGAATTTTAATAATTAGAAATTACATCATGATCTCTCAAACATCATTCATTCCCTACCCTCTGTCATGTCCGAACCGACGGGAGTGGGACAGACCACACACGGTGCAACCTTCTACCCCAATACTCCCCGACTAGGAACCATATCCGCTTTGGGAAAAAAGAATGTTGAGTCAATCACCTTGTACTTGAGATGTTCATCGGTTTTTCAATCGAAATTATACCATATAATATTCATCAAAACTATTTTTATAATATTATAAGGAGATTTGACAAATCTCCAATCCTATTCAAGTAACAAGGTTTTGCATGTAAAAGTTATCCTGCAACTATTGTAGGATAAACTAGAGTTTTCATGAAAACAATGTTTGTTGGAAATTTTATATTAACCAATTGTGATCAAGATCAACTATCTTACCATTTTGGTTAATACAATGTCATTCAAGGAAATAATTATCATATTTAAATATTTCACAAATATTTATCAATAATCATTTCAGAAAATTAACAATTAATTTCCATTAATTTATTTGAATGACAATCACAAGGTTTGCGATCGAGTTTGTTAATTTCCAGCAGTGACCCCTACTCACTAAAATTAACATAACTCAATCAATTTAAATCCAATTAATGCAAAATAAATTTATTTCATTCACTAATTTTATTTAAAACGGAATTCAAGTGATAGTTTTGTATTTCCAGGCATTTAAGATCCGTAATTAACTCTTTAATTACGTCACTAATCGCCATCCCTGTAACAGTAGACATATCATTATTAAAAAAAATCATATCTTGAGTTATTGGATTCCAAATCATGCAAATTCAAATTCCAAGATTTTCTTATTTAATGAGGAACATTATCCAAGTGATACTTTGGTGTTTAAACTGTTAGACTTGTGAGCCCTGGGCGAACCATTCTTACAATAAATGTTATTGTAATATTTAAGTTTATCAATAAAAGTTATTGATGTTTCACTCCCTTTCTGAAATTATATGAATGAATGCACTATAAGGTCCCTCTGTACAATTAGGGTTATGTACCTTGGCCAGCTTGATGATCATATAGCTGTTGATTCATTAAATGAATCATAGAGGCTGGTGTTTGGATGAATATCTAAAGAGTTAGATAGAGGACTCATCAAGCACCGTCAAATGATTGTCAAGTGGAGATCTCCAGCCTGAGTAGGAGATGGCAATCCTTTCTCACATAGGCTGATATCTGACCGACCTCTTGATGCAGGTCCTCTGCATGGGAATAGTGATTCGGAGGTGTCAGATTAGTTAGGTCAATGGGTTGACCCAACAAGATCGAGATAACTTAAGTCCTATGTTGAATGCTGTCACAGCATAGGCATGCATCCTCTGACCGGAGACAGATATATTGCTATATATCTAAGTATGTACATTTGGCAGACCAATAGGTTGATGACCTAACCAAGGTCTATACACCGGCGAGCTGGTGTGCATATAAGGGTATATGAGCAATATGATCTCTCAAAAGGATCATACAGGTTCACTTGTGAACCGGAAGACATGAGCTCACTCATGAGGTATTGGGACCGATCAAATTCCATGCATGGTCGTCATGCTTTGGAAGCATGACATGAATTTGAAGGTATGATATATGCTTTGGGAAAGCATATGATCGATACCAAATCCCAATGACCAAGATTGAGAAACTTAATGATTAATCCCTGAAGAAGACAGTATAAAATGATCTTGATCTTCGGGTTGATCATGGGTCTTCCAGTATGCAGGATGTACAGGTATTGGGAATACCTGAAGGGTGATGTGATCATAAACGGTTGTATATCCATGACGCTTCCATTCCGAGGGAGTGATGAAACAGGTCTGGATTTTAGTGACTCCTTTCAGTAGAGAAGCAATCCGATCTTAGTCCAAGTATTGGACATTGATCTGAATGGGATTCAGATTCAATGAGAAGATTGGATTTGCGGCCTTGATTTAATCAAGCATCTGTGAGAGGTCCGTAAGATCTGGATTTGAGATGAGATCTCAACATCCAAGTCACTATACGTGGAATAATACAATCGCCCTGTCCTTATCTCCAAGTATCTGCGGAGAAAGCACAATATTCTTGAAAGGGTTCAAGAATAATTCTTTTGATGAAATATCCAAGCAAGGACTTGATGATTAAATGTGATTTAATTATCAAGCTTAAATATGAATATGATTCATATTGTGAAAATGATTATCTAAGATAATTAAATGAGATTTAATTATCAAGGATTAAGAGAATGCGGATAACACTATCCATGATATATGCATGTTATAAATATGATTTATAATATACATATATAAGAGAGAGAATTTATGTAAATAGCATTTGTTGATTAAAAATGTGAATTGGATTCACATTTGTTAATTAATTGGAAATGCAATTTACTAACTAGTTTGGGTTGTGAATATGATTCACACAATATTCAATGGCAAGATTGAAATATTCACAAAATTAATTTGGAATTAATTTGGTGAATATTTATTGAGATTAATTAATGAATAATATGATAAATAAAATAGAGAATAACCACCTCCATGGGTGGCGTCACCCATGAATTGTTCATGGGTGACGCCCCCCCTTTTTAGGAGGGTGGTTAACTCCATCTCATTTATCATGTTATCTCTTGATTAATTAATTTTAAATTGTTGTTATTGAACAACAAATCCTAGCCACTGATTTATCATGGACCAAGCATAGCCCTTGGATCCATGTGTCCCATGGATTGAGATCCATTGGATCCTAAACTAGTATAAAAGGAGGGCTAGGGTAGCCTCTCCAAGGTACATCATCCAGAGTTGTAGAAGACTACTACTCTCTCTCTCTCTCTAATTCTCGTGTGGTCTCTCTCTTAATATCCAAGTGGCCGTCCATTTTGCATATTGAAGAGGAGAGCATCTTGCTTCGCCTTCGTCGCTTGGATCTTCGTTAAAGGATTGCGGGAAGGACGCGACTCATCATCGTGCCCGCAAGCGCATTCTCCGTGGGTCGGACTTAAGATAGGAGGATCTCTACTTTGGGATCTCGCGATCACAACCACGCTTCAAGAGGTAATCCTTGTACTTTGTGGTTTGATGAAACGATCCGAGAAGTGTTCTCGTGATCATGTGGTTTCATCTTTGTATTTAAAATTTTAATTTCCGCTGCATCTAGCATCTAGTACGACTAGTTGCTCCGATTGCATACGATGCGATCGACACGCTTCCGTGATGCGCTTAAGGATTCACAATATCCTTCAAGTGGTATCAGAGTCATAGGTCGAATAAGGTTTTGGATGTGATCCATGAACCTTAGACGATTTGGTTCTTGAAAGGGTTGCGAAATTCTTACTGCATTTCAATTTTCGCACCTCTGTCTAATTGAATTTTTCCGTACTGTTTAAAATGTTTAAACACGAAATTTTCAATTGGATTTTGTTTCCCATTAAACAAGGAAACCATAGGATTTGAGTTTACTAAATTTGGACTTTATTTGCTCAAGATATGGCTTTTTGAATATGACTATATTCACTGTTGCGGGAACTGCGGATTTGAACGTAATTAATGAGATGATTACGGTTTTAATCCGCCTTGAAATGCGTGAATTATCACTTGGGTTCTTTAATAAATCAAATAGGCAATCTTTGGAAACTGAGTTTGCATTTTTTGGATTTATATTGATCAAGATAAGTTAATTTTAGTGATTGGGGGTCACTGCTGGAAATTAACAATTTTGATCTTGAACCTTGTGATATGTCATTCAATTATCATGATGAAAATTAATTGTTAATTTTCTGAAATAATTAGTGATAAATATTTGTGAAATATTTAAAGAAATAATTATTTCATTGAATGACACTTGCCTAAACTACAATGATGAGATATTAGATCTTGATCATTGTTTCATCAACAAACATTGCTTTCATGAAAACAATAGTTTATCCTACAATAGTTGTAGGACAACTTTTACATGAAAAACCCTTTCTTTTGCTTGAATAGGATTGGGGATTTGTCTAGCAAATCTCCTTATAATCAAAAATGTTTTGATTTGTACTATATGGTATAACTTTCGGTTGAAAAACCGATGAACATCTCAAAGTACATGATGGTCTATCTGGTATTATCCTTTCCCGAGGCGGATGTGGTGCCTAGTCGGAGAGCATTGGGGTTGCGGGTTGCAACGTATGTGGTCCGTCCCACTCTCGTCGGTACTGACCATGACAGCGGGTAGGGATTGTATAATACCGGAGACAGACAGTATGTATTTTTCTAATTATTAAAATTCGAATAATACGTATTTTGAGATTATACCTACTATTCAAGTAAAAGACGTGTTTGTTGATGATTGGGCTAAATGATTAATTTAATATGATTAAATTAATCATACCTAATAAACACACTATTTTGAATAGATGTGTATTTCCCTTGGAAGAATTAATTATGTGAATGTGATTCACAATAATTGATTATAAAATTTGAATATGAGGTGGAGGATCACATAAGTGACATCCATGATCTCCCGTCAAGGCAAAGGATTTCGTCGCCAGTTGTTGTGTATGGGAGACGTCTGTCCGAAGTGACAGATCCTGTGCATGATTTAATTGGATCGGGTTCTTTGCTTCTCGAAAGAGTAAGGCCGTATACGTAGTGACCCCAATATCGGGTCCTCATATTATTGGGGCGATATTGGATTGCGTATAGCGAGTATTAAGCCTGTTGACGGTTGGTTCAATTAACAACGGGTCAACATCATCTTAGGGGTGGTGGGCCCGGGTGTTAAAGACCGAATTGGGAAATGCAAGTTGGACTTGCAAGGCGGAATGTGTTCCCGCTTCTCTTATTCGAGTCACAGGTTCTCATATTATTGGGATGTGATAAGGATAGAGAGGAGATCCCAGATCTTGCTTGAGATATAGCGGTAAGTATATCTCTTACTTTGAAAGAAAAATAAGGGAATAATCTTTCAAAGTCGACATGGCAGGACAAATTTGATTTAAAATGCCTTAATCAAATTATTCTTAAAATGAATATATAATTATTCTAATATAGTGCATTCTTAATTTCAGAAAATGAAGTCCATGAACCCACTTAGCAGGCTTCTAGAGGTCAACCAGTTGACCGGACCAAATTATTCGGATTGGACCCGAAATTTGGATCTTGTTCTCTGTGCAGAGCGCATCTCCTACGTGCTTAGCAAGGACAAGATAGCAGACCCTGTGACTGATGAAGATAAATCATATAATGATAAATATGATGAAGATAATAATCTGGCAAGATGTTACATCCTTGGGTCATTGTCCAATGTGCTTCAGAAGCAACATGTGGAAATGAACCATTGCCAAGAGATTATGCTGAGTCTGAAAGAAATGTTCGGTGACATAAACCGCACACAGCGTTATAATGTGATGAAAGAGCTTATTCGCTGCAAGATGCAGGAAGGAACCTCTGTCAGAGAACATGTACTCAAAATGTTTGGGTACCTCTCTGAGCTGGAAACCCTGGGAGCCTACTTGGATTCTGAAATGCAAGCTGATTTCATTCTCCTTTCGCTCCCTAAGTCTTTCAACAACTTTGTTGTGTCTTACCACATGAACAAAGGTGATTTCACAAACGCTGGGTTGTTAGCTGTATTGAAGTCTGCAGAAGACGTCTTGAAGAAGGACGGCCCCTCTGCTAGTGCAATGGTTGCACAGGTGAGAGGAAAGCGCGGGCGGAAGCAAGGTTCTCAGAAGGGCCCAGCTTCGAAGAGAAAGAAGAAGAATCAAGGAGTTGGTTCATCTTCTAGTGCTTCCACACTGATGACATCGAAAAAGACCGATGTCTGTCACCGCTGCAAGAAGCCGGGGCATTGGCGGCGTAACTGCCCGGATTACCTGAAGTCTACCGACAAAGGTAAAGCCCCAGCAGGTATGAAATCTACTTTCATCATTGAAACCAGCTTTCTCATTGGATGAGAAGGAAGTTGGGTTATAGATTCTGGTGCTTCTGTTCATGTATGCAATTCATTGCATTTGTTTCAGGAAACTAGGAATCTGGAGCATGGGGAGATAGTTATCCAGATTGGATCTGATGCAAGTGTTGCAGCAGTCGCCATCGGGACATGCAGACTGTCGTTATCTAGTGGTCGAGTCCTACTACTTAAAGAGTGTCTTTATGTACCTGAGGTCAGGAGGAACTTGATATCTGTGTCTAAGCTTGTTAGACATGGGTACTCTTTCCTGTTCTGTAATAAATTAGTCATTAATAAATATGATAAATTTGTTGCGGAAGGTGTTCTGACTTCTAGTGGACTCTATGAATTGTGCATTGATGAATGTGTCATAAATGTCACTACCACTAATAATAAAAACCCCAAGAGATCCAGGGAGAATGGAAATCATTCGAATATGATTTGGCATCAAAGGCTTGGTCATTTATCTGTTGATAAGATCAATAGATTGATAAAGGATGGACCTTTAGATTTTCTACAGGTTCAAACTTTACCTACCTGTGAACATTGTATTCGAGGTAAAATGACCAGGATGCCTTTCCGTAACAAGGTTACGAGATGCGAGGGTATTCTCGACCTAATACATACTGATGTATGTGGTCCCTTCAATACCGCGACTAGAAATGGATATCGATATTATTTGACGTTTATCGATGACCATTCGCGATACGGGTTTATCTTCCTGCTACGTCATAAATCTGAAACCTTTGAAAAGTTCAAAGAGTTTAAGGCTTTGGTTGAGAACCAAGCTGACAGGAAGATTAAACGGATTCGATCTGACCGAGGTGGTGAATACCTCTCAGATGAATTCAAGGAATACCTTAAAGAGAATGGAATTGTCTCCAATCTCACTCCTCCTGGAACTCCCCAACTTAATGGTGTTGCTGAAAGACGCAACAGGACCATCATGGACATGGTCCGTTCAATGATGAGTAAAGCACATTTACCTCTTAGTTTCTGGGGATATGCAGTAGAGACTGCAATATATATCCTAAACAAGATTCCTAGCAAGTCTATACCAAAGACTCCTCATGAGCTCTGGTATGGAACCAAACCTAGTGTCAATCACTTGAGGGTTTGGGGATGCTTGGTTCATGCGAAGAACGTGGACGCAAGTAAGCTAGAATCTCGCACTCGTGAGTGCTACTTCATTGGGTATGTTAAAGATGGTATTGGATACCAACTTTATGACCCTGAGACCCAAAAGGTTTTTGTCTCTAGGGATGTGAAATTTCTGGAGGATGATTTCCTTAAAGGTCAAGACAAGAATGAAGTAGATGAGCTCATTGAATCCCCAGAGGATTCTGAGATTCCTGAACCAGAAACTGAAGAGATAAATGAAGATGAAACACCCATACCTCTTCGAAGGAGTTCGAGGGTGGTTGCACCACCTGAAAGGTATGGATTCCATGTGTCAGGTGAGACTGACAATGATCCCTCTTCATATGATGAAGCACTTGCGGATCATGACATGGATAGATGGATGCTAGCAATGAAGTCAGAGATTGACTCCATGCATAAGAATGGTGTATGGACCCTAGAGGATCCACCTAGAGGGGTAAAACCCATTGGGTGTAAATGGATCTTCAAGAGAAAGAGGGGACCTGATGGGAAAGTAGAGACTTTCAAGGCACGGCTCGTGGCCAAGGGCTACACACAGAGAGAAGGCATCGACTACGATGAGACATTCTCTCCTGTGGCCATGCTTAAGTCCATCAGGACACTGCTGGCTATAGCTGCATCTCTTGACTACGACATCTGGCAGATGGACGTCAAGACGGCTTTCCTCAATGGATACCTCGAGGAGGATATCTATATGGAGCAGCCCCAGGGCTTCATAGCTGAGGATGGTAAAGTGTGCAAGCTGAAGAAATCCATCTATGGGCTCAAACAAGCTTCTCGTAGCTGGAACATCAGATTTGACGAAACCATAAAGAGTTATGATTTTGTGCAAAACCCTGATGAACCTTGTGTGTACAAGAAGCTTAGTGGGAGCGCCATTGTGTTCATCGTGCTTTATGTAGATGATATCCTTATCATTGGGAATGATACAGGAATGATGACCAGTGTGAAGATTTGGCTATCCCATACCTTCGAGATGAAAGATCTTGGAGAAGCCTCTTACATCTTAGGCCTGAAGTTGTTCAGAAACCGAGAAAAGAGAATATTGGGATTATCACAACATGGATACATCAAGAAGATTCTTGAACGATTCCGTATGGATAGTTCGAAGAAAGGATTCCTCCCCTTAGGACATGGTATCCATCTGTCCAAAGGGATGGCTCCTCAAAGTGTTGAGGAAAAGAAGGCCATGGCTGGATGCCCTTATGCATCAGCCGTAGGAAGCTCGATGTATGCCATGATGTGTACTAGGCCAGACATCTGCCATGCAGTGGGAGTGGTAAGTCGTTACCAATCCTGCTATGGAGAAAAACACTGGAATGCAGTAAAGAACATATTCAAATATCTAAGACGGACGCAAGATTACATCTTGGTCTATGGGGATGGTGATCTCCAAGTCCTGGGATATACAGATTCAGACTTCCAGTCAGATATTGATGATCGAAAGTCGACATCAGGGTTTGTATTCCTGTTGAACGGTGGTGCTGTGAGCTGGAGAAGCAAGAAGCAGGACACTACGGCGGATTCAACAACAGAAGCCGAATACATTGCCGCATCGGATGCGGCAAAGGAGGCGGTGTGGTTGCGCAAGTTCATCTTGGAACTTGGCGTAGTTTCCTCTGATACTCCCGTCCCGTTACTCTGCGATAACACTGGAGCCATTGCCCAAGCAAAGGAACCCAGGTGCCATCAGAAGAGCAAGCACGTGGAAAGGAAATACCACATCATTCGGGAGATTCAAAAGCGTGGTGATATCATCATCACCAAGGTGGCCTCTGCCGACAACATTGCTGATCCTCTTACCAAACCTCTGACACAGAAGGTTTTTGACCAGTATGTAATGAGTATGGGTTTACGGATTGTACCTGAATGGTTCTGAGGGCTAGTGGGAGATTGTTAGACTTGTGAGCCCTGGGCGAACCATTCTTACAATAAATGTTATTGTAATATTTAAGTTTATCAATAAAAGTTATTGATGTTTCACTCCCTTTCTGAAATTATATGAATGAATGCACTATAAGGTCCCTCTGTACAATTAGGGTTATGTACCTTGGCCAGCTTGATGATCATATAGCTGTTGATTCATTAAATGAATCATAGAGGCTAGTGTTTGGATGAATATCTAAAGAGTTAGATAGAGGACTCATCAAGCACCGTCAAATGATTGTCAAGTGGAGATCTCCAGCCTGAGTAGGAGATGGCAATCCTTTCTCACATAGGCTGATATCTGACCGACCTCTTGATGCAGGTCCTCTGCATGGGAATAGTGATTCGGAGGTGTCAGATTAGTTAGGTCAATGGGTTGACCCAACGAGATCGAGATAACTTAAGTCCTATGTTGAATGCTGTCACAGCATAGGCATGCATCCTCTGACCAGAGATAGATATATTGCTATATATCTAAGTATGTACATTTGGCAGACCAATAGGTTGATGACCTAACCAAGGTCTATACACCGGCGAGCTGGTGTGCATATAAGGGTATATGAGCAATATGATCTCTCAAAGGGATCATACAGGTTCACTTGTGAACCGGAAGACATGAGCTCACTCATGAGGTATTGGGACCGATCAAATTCCATGCATGGTCGTCATGTTTTGGAAGCATGACATGAATTTGAAGGTATGATATATGCTTTGGGAAAGCATATGATCGATACCAAATCCCAATGACCAAGATTGAGAAACTTAATGATTAAACCCTGAAGAAGACAGTATAAAATGATCTTGATCTTCGGGTTGATCATGGGTCTTCCAGTATGCAGGATGTACAGGTATTGGGAATACCTGAAGGGTGATGTGATCATAAACGATTGTATATCCATGACGCTTCCATTCAGAGGGAGTGATGAAACAGGTCTGGATTTTAGTGACTCCTTTCAGTAGAGAAGCAATCCGATCTTAGTCCAAGTATTGGACATTGATCTGAATGGGATTCAGATTCAATGAGAAGATTGGATTTGCGGCCTTGATTTAATCAAGCATCTGTGAGAGGTCCGTAAGATCTGGATTTGAGATGAGATCTCAACATCCAAGTCACTATACGTGGAATAATACAATCGCCCTGTCCTTATCTCCAAGTATCTGCGGAGAAAGCACATTATTCTTGAAAGGGTTCAAGAATAATTCTTTTGATGAAATATCCAAGCAAGGACTTGATGATTAAATGTGATTTAATTATCAAGCTTAAATATGAATATGATTCATATTGTGAAAATGATTATCTAAGATAATTAAATGAGATTTAATTATCAAGGATTAAGAGAATGCGGATAACACTATCCATGATATATGCATGTTATAAATATGATTTATAATATACATATATAAGAGAGAGAATTTATGTAAATAGCATTTGTTGATTAAAAATGTGAATTGGATTCACATTTGTTAATTAATTGGAAATGCAATTTACTAACTAGTTTGGGTTGTGAATATGATTCACACAATATTCAATGGCAAGATTGAAATATTCACAAAATTAATTTGGAATTAATTTGGTGAATATTTATTGGGATTAATTAATGAATAATATGATAAATAAAATAGAGAATAACCACCTCCATGGGTGGCGTCACCCATGAATTGTTCATGGGTGACACCCCCCCTTTTTAGGAGGGTGGTTAACTCCATCTCATTTATCATGTTATCTCTTGATTAATTAATTTTAAATTGTTGTTATTGAACAACAAATCCTAGCCACTGATTTATCATGGACCAAGCATAGCCCTTGGATCCATGTGTCCCATGGATTGAGATCCATTGGATCCTAAACTAGTATAAAAGGAGGGCTAGGGTAGCCTCTCCAAGGTACATCATCCAGAGTTGTAGAAGACTACTACTCTCTCTCTCTCTAATTCTCGTGTGGTCTCGCTCTTAATATCCAAGTGGCCGTCCATTTTGCATATTGAAGAGGAGAGCATCTTGCTTCGCCTTCGTCGCTTGGATCTTCGTTAAAGGATTGCGGGAAGGACGCGACTCATCATCGTGCCCGCAAGCGCATTCTCCGTGGGTCGGACTTAAGATAGGAGGATCTCTACTTTGGGATCTCGCGATCACAACCACGCTTCAAGAGGTAATCCTTGTACTTTGTGGTTTGATGAAACGATCCGAGAAGTGTTCTCGTGATCATGTGGTTTCATCTTTGTATTTAAAATTTTAATTTCCGCTGCATCTAGCATCTAGTACGACTAGTTGCTCCGATTGCATACGATGCGATCGACACGCTTCCATGATGCGCTTAAGGATTCACAATATCCTTCATAAACATTTTAAGCATGGTCGAAAAATTATCACAAAATAGGGCTGCGAAAATTGAAATGTTAAAATATTCACGAACTCTATCGAGCCCAAATCTTCGTAGGTTCATGGATCTCATCCAAAATCTTCGACAACCTGGCTCTGATACCACTTGAAGGATATGAGAAAAATCCTCAAGCGCATCACAGAAGCGTGAGGATCGCATCGTATGCGATCGTGAGCGACTAGTCGTACTAGTTGCTTCGGGCAACAGAATTTTAAAAATTTTAAATGATGAAGCCACATGATCCAAGAACACTTCTTGGACCGTTTCATATAAACCACAAATAGGTACTAGGGTTACCTCTTGAAGCATGGTTACGATCGAGTCTCTAAACCAAGAGGCCTCCTGTCTTAAGTCCGATCCGACGGAGGAGACGCTTGTAAGCGCGTCGATGAGATGTGTCCTTCCCCAATACAAGTTGGTGATCCAAGTGGCGAATCTCCTGATGTCGTCACACGAGATCCGACGTCTTCTTCATGAGCGAGGTGCACCAAAGGATACGGAGATCTCCAAGCAAGAACTCCAGTAACATAACGATGATGCTGCGGCGATGTCGACTCTCACAAGGCTCCATGGTGGACGACCACTATGAGAGAGAGAGGGGTTTGCATGTAGAGAGAGAGAGTATTCGTAATTGTTTCTCTAGAAGGGCAAGGGGTGCCTCTTCTTATAAAGCATTTTGGGAGTCCATGGATCCCAATCCATGGACAACATATAATCAATGGATTAGATTGATTTGTGTTTCTTTTAATGGCTAAGATGTTGTTGTAAAAATACAACAACTAATGATTTAATTTAAATTAATTTTCATTGATAAATCAATAAAATTAATTTCAAATTAAATCATCTTTGATAAGAGAAAAGATAATGAAGAGAATGCACCAATCTCCTAAAAAGAGGAGACGGCTACTCTTCTCCTCGTGGAGAGTTGTAGCCTTCCACTTCTCTTTGGTGGACTTTGTCCATCTCTTCTAATTATCATGAGATCTCATTATCTCATGATATATATCATCATCTCTAATCGACAATATTTTCACCAAAAAATAATCCAAATTATCTTATGGAAAAATATACAACCATGCTATTGAAATTATGTGAATCTCATTCACAACCCAAAACTAAATGTAATTATATTTTCAATTAATCATTCAATGTGAATCCAATTCACATTAACAATTAATCAACAAATATAAATCACAATATCCTCTCTTTAATATATTATAAATCATATTTATAATATGGAAAAAATGGGGCTGCCCCCTAGGAGTAGCCAACATGGTTGCCCCCACCTCATTTTTTGCAAAATTTGTTTATTTTTTGGGAAAAATATCATCATGTATATTCATCCCTATATCCCTTCTATATGTCATCCAACTTTCGTCAGAAACAGAGACTCCTACGGCTTCCATCTAAATGTTATTTTTTTAACGGTTGCAGGATTTTTTAAATCGACTCTGTCTGGATGGAGGCCGTATGAGTCTCTGTTTCTGATGAAATTCGAATGGCATATAGGAGGGATATATGGATGAATACACATGACGATATTTTTCAAAAAAAATAAAAAAATTGCCCCAATATGGGGCAGGACATCCATGTTGGCTTCCCCCAGGGGGCAGTTCCATCAACCCCTTAAAATATACCTGATTAATATGGGTAGTGCTATCCACATTATTCATATCCATGATAATTAAATTACATTTAATCATCTTGGATATCTTCTTCTCATGTGCACAAATAATATGAATCACATTCACATTATTCATATCCTTGATAATTAAATCACATTTGATTATCTTAGATAACTCTCCAAATCATACAGATCAAATTCATATTATTAATGATAATTAAATCACATTTAATTATGTGTTTCTAAATGCTCGGATACATATATCAACAATGAAATTATCCATGAACTCTTTCAAGGATAATGCACTTTCTCCGCAGATACTTGGAGATAAGGACATGGCGATTGTATTGTTCTACGTATAGTGACTTGGATATTGAGATCAAATCTCAAATCCATATCTTGCGTACCTCCCATAGATGCTTGATTAAATCAAGACCGTAGATCTAATCTTCTCATTGTATCTGAATCACATTTAGATCAATGTCCAACATTTAGACTAAGATTATATCACTTCTTTACAAGAGGAGTTACTAAAATCCAGACCTGTTTCATCACTCCATAGGAATAGAAGCGTCATGATTATACAATCATTTATGATCACATCAGCCTCAGGTATTCCCAATTCATGTACATCATGCATACTAGAAGACCTAGATTAAACCCGAAGTTTTAGATCTCTTTTAGATTGTCTACTTCAGGATTTTATCATTAAGTTTCTCATTCGATCATTGGGAATTGGTATCGATCATGTACTTTTCAGAAGCACATATCATACCTAGTCGTTGATCATATACTTTCCAAAAGCATATATCAAGCCTACAAATTCAGTCACACTTCCAAAGCGAGACGACCATGCACAGAATTTGATCTTCCCAATATCTCTTGAGTGAGCTCATGTCTTCCGGTTCAGTAAATGAACCTGTAAGATCCCTTTTAGAGATCCTATTACTCATATGCCCTTATATGCACACCAGCTCGCCGGTATATAGACCTTGATTAGGCCATCAACCTATCGGTCTACCAAATGTACATACTCAGACATATAGTAACACATCTGTCTCCGGTTAGAGGATGCATGCCTATCCGTGACAGCATACGACATAGGTCTTTGGTTATCTCGATCTCGTTAAGTCAACTCTTTGACCTAACTAATCTGACACCTATGAATCTCTATTACTATGCAGAGGACCTACATCAAGAGATCGGTCAGATATCAATCTTTAGAGATAAGGATTGCCATCTCCTACTCAGGCTGGAGATCATATCTTAACAATTATTTGATGGTGCTTGATGAGTCATCAATGTAACTCTTTAGATATTCATCCAAGCTCCAGCCTTTATGATACAATATGAATCAACAGCTGTATGATCATTAAGATGGCCATGGTACATAACCCTAATTGTACTAAGGGACCTATTATGCAAATTAGTTATTCTTCATTTTCAGATCAAGGAGTGAATTACAATAACATTTATTGCATAATGGCTCGTCGTAGGCTCGCATGTCCAACATAAACATCGAATTGATGCATTGGCTTGGGAAGTTAGGGTTTGAGGGTTGAAATAAACACAAATACGAGTATATATGCATATGAATAATATATATGTGAGTCTATACTAAGTATTGATGATTATGCAAATCGAAGACTTAACGAAAGATTTACATCATGGGATTTGATGTGTTTTGAGTTGGATCCTAAAAAGGATCGTGTCGCACGTCATGAATAACTTGGAGTAGAACTACATGTTAGGCATGCGGCATCTAAGTTTGTCAGAAGCACCCGTATTGGCATTGCCTTACCTAGGTGGTACACGGTTTCCTGTTATGATAAGTGCGCACGAAATGAATGATTTACAATGCGTGGTACCATGAGCCAATATCTTTGGCTTGAACGACAGAAGATGTAGTCGTACCATGTGGAGGCACCGGTGGTTGGATAGTGGTTGGGTCATAATAACATGTATTTAAAGCCGCTAGATTATATGAATAAATTTTAGCTTGCGATTTTAAAAAACCGATTCTTCGAGGACGACGTGCTCCTGTGTTTGTTAAGATGAGGGTTTGAGACCCTGATTAATAAAAGAAAAGAAAATTGTCAAGGTAGTATTGGAGGATTGGTTGAGGCGACGTGTGACGACATAAGCTTACTAGATCAACGCAATCTCCAATCCCAAAGTGTCCACAACTTCGGAGTCCATATAGTGGTGAGGTAATTCACTGAACTAATCCCTGACGTGGAATAGAAAGGAATAGGAATTAAACTAATGAGAATAAATGAATCTTTTTGTGATAACAAGTTTTAAAAAATTACACATTTGTTTGCTTTTCTCTTCTTCATTGCTTAGCACTCGTTAATTGTTATTCTATTATTTATGGAAAATCGAACATGTATTGGTGAACCATCGCAAGGACTTTAGCCATCCAGTTAGCCAAAGTAGCTTTACTCTATAAGGTAGTTGGTAATCTTTCTGTGTATTTCCTTCCAGCTGATGCACGTGTAAATGATTGTAGTGGGACAATGTATCATGAAAACTTTATTTTGTGAATGAAAAAATATTAAATACTTCATTCTGAGTATTTTTATTTGCAATCTGTTTCTGAATGCTAGTTGATCGTTGGATAAATTATTGCTGAGTAACCAGATCTTGATATGGGAGGATCCGACGGTCCGAAATTGGGGTCGTGACAGATTGAGCAGTCATGGATGCAAGATTGGTTGATAAGATCATAAACAGTTTGATCCTTCACGACCAATAGTTGATTGATCATATGGTGATCGACTAGAGTATCAAATTTGATCGGTCAGATCATCCAAAAAATGGATTTTTAGTTTCTTTTGGCTTATTCTTTACTTTCTGATAAAAATATGCAAAATCTATAGTGTGGTTTTTTGATATAAATAATAAATATGTAAATCGTCTATCTTGAAATAAATAAATAATGCAGAAAAGTGTCAATTTTTATATATGTAAAATAAGTCAAACCCCTAGCTTTAAGACAAGAAGTTGTCAAGTCACATTTCTTCTCAATATAGTCTCTTATGAGCATAAACTGACCTTTGAATTAATACGCATTAAATTCCATATGAAATAAGACTAAATTAAAATGAATTGGAGTTCATGTGTAAAACTTGGATTTTGGGAATGACTTGTTTATTGTGTCTATTCACTAACTTTATCTTATGATTTGTTTGTTTTCCATTTATATTCCATTTTTTATGTTTTGATAAAGTTCATATAAGAAAAAAATATAAAAATATTAAAAATTGGATGTTGTGACTTTGTATATATAAAATGCATGTTTATCTTTGTTTTTTATTTCACTTTTCTTGTTATTATAATCTAAACAATTAAACTAGCGTATAAATATACTCTTGGTATTTTAAACCAAAGAAAAAATATAAAATCGTAAAATTAGTATTTTAAATATTTAAAATACATAAAAAATATCTTGTAAATACTTCCTATTTCGAGTTTGAAGTGTTCATGAAACTTGTAAATTTCATAGAGATCTACAAATTCCACGTCGACATCTTTTCATTTGTTTCCTTATTTTATTTCTTTTTATATATTTCTTGATCAATTTTTACCAGTCAACACTCCACGTGGCACTCAACCACTGCGTGTTATACTCCAGCTCACCCGCACCTTTGACCACGGTCAACGAGAACCGTTTCACCCTCTCACCCTATCTGCTCTCACCTTACCAACATCTTTTAAATTTGTATTTCTTTTGTAAGCTTTCCCAAATCTCATAGGTTAATTTAGATTTACAGTAGACATTAAAATGTTAGGTTGAGGGTGCATTCAAAGTGTAAACACTTTTCTTATATTTTTCCATGCATAAATTATATTTTTCATTTTCAGTGTGTTAATGATACATGCCACATTATTTAGTTCTATTAAAATAAAAACTTGTTTTTGCTATGTTTTAGAGTAAGAACTGTAAAATTGATCAATTTTATATATGTAGGGAGAAGGAACTTGGAAGCAACAAATACAAAGTCCTCCATATTTATTATTAAGGTTGTAGATAAAATAATAAGAAAGCGAGAAAAAATATACTAATATTGATGCGACGAACCAATTTGTCAAGACATGCAAAATGCATTATTCTTAAAATAAAATAAGCTAGCATCCTACAAATATTTCCACAGTGCAACATTTTACTGTATGGTTATTTTCCTAATTACAACAATACAAAGACTAAGCTGATCTTTTTGAGGTTAATGTAATCACATGGTAACCCTCAATCAGTGAAGCAAACAGGTCAAGGTGGGTCCCGCTCGTGAGGTTGACCTCCCAAAAGACCTCTTCTTCCCTTCCTTCTTCCCAAATCCCCACTTCTACGACCCAACAAGGTCCCCTCGACTCGAAACACCCGAGAAGCTTCCCATCTCCCCTCATTCGACTTTCAACCATCTCCAGCTTTGCAGGACCAGCCCTCTCTTCCACTCTGCAGGAGGAAAAAAGGTACCTTTCCTCTTGATGCTGTTCCTGATGCCGTCTTTGATCGTTGGTGGTGGTGGGAAAAGTGGTCTTTCGGTGTTTTGACGAGGTGGGTTCTCCTCGCATGGCTTGTTTCTGGCCTTTGGTGAGAAAAAGTAGGGTTTTTGGTGGTTTTTTTGCGGGAATCTAATGGAAAGATCCAATCTTTTCGACCTTTTGTTCTTGGGTTCTCGTTGTAGATGCTACTGGATAGGTCTTATGCGTTGGTGTCTGGGATTCTCTTTTTGTTGGGTGGAGGGTTGACGGGGTGGTTGGTGTCTTCTGGGATGAGTGTTCGGCGGGTAGTTATCCATCTATATCACCGTGAGTCGAGGCTCTGACATGCATAATGTATGGTTAGAGGCTATAATCATACCGCCGAGGATGGTACTGCAAATCTGGGAGATTTTATCTACTGTTAGTGCTTGCAAAATATTGAAATGTAGTTGCTACTGATATGGTTTTTGGAGAAGGGAATCTCCATAGTTGTTTAAATGGTGCATTTCTTAAAACATCTGTGGAATGCCTTGAATGAACTTTTGGCTGCTTTTTTACCTAAGAGATGCCTTTTCCCTGGGGAAAGTGCTTTTATACTTTGATTAATTAACAAACAACAACCATGAATGTTTTTACTACGAGATATAGTGTATAGATTGTGTTTTTTTTACTATTGAGTAACGGACTGGCGTTTACAGTGTCTAGTTCGTTTGCCTACTTGTTATTAGTTGATTCTGACTTTCTGTTATTGCAGCCTTGCAGGTGCTTCCTCATTTAAAAAAGATTGCCCCCCTCTTTCCATGCTTTATGGTTCCAAGGAACCAATTACTCATCTTCATATTTTCTCTAAGTTCTATGTTTCCGCGGGGTAAATACTGCATGGCATGATTGTAGTTTTCTTGCCCGGAACCTAATTTTTTCACTGGAATTCTGAGAATCAGAGGCAACAGTTATGGGCACACGAGAAGGAAGATCTGTAAGGTCAGTGTTATCTACTTTTTTATAACATGGTTTTCGCAAAAAAGTTCCTTGCAGTAGCTTTTGACATTGACTTCTTCCGGTTTTCAATCACCTAATAATTGCATTATGCTCAAAAGTTAATCTGTTGTTATAAGCTGGTATTTGCAATTCCATTATCATTAGATGATATGATATTTTGTTCTTAAACATCCGTGAATATCACAGTGACATGTTGCGGGATAGCTATTTAACTCAAGTAGCCCGCTTTTAAATAAAAAAAGAACCTGCTTCCAATTTTTCTTGGATTTTGTACTACACATGGAAATTATTGTCATTTTAGCTGCCCAATAATTGCAAGCTGGTAGAGAATTATTTGATCTTCAATTTAACTGGTGTCCAAAACTGCGCGTTCCGCTTTTTCTTCTATGTTGGTATGGTAGTTTCTCTGTCCCAGCACTTAAGTGCAAGTTAGACATTCTTATAATATGCAGGTTTTGGGAGCGGTCTCCTGAGAAATCTCGCAGTTCTGATCCGATGCTATCAGGGGAAAGATCAGATAGTGTAGCTTTCAATACAATTCAAAGAGGATACGAAAGGGCATCTGAACCATATGACAATTTTTTCCGTCATCAGCCTGCGAAGGAACTACTAACAGAGGTTCCTAAATCTAAGTCAAAAGTACTAGATCCCCAGGGATCTTTTCTACAGAAATGGAATAAAATATTTGTTCTAGCTTGTATATTTGCAATCTCTGTGGATCCTCTCTTTTTCTACATCCCTGTTGTCGACGATAAACCCGACGAACATAAGTGCCTTGGTGTAGACAAGAACTTGGAGATCATAGCAAGCGTGCTGCGCTCTTTCACAGACTTGTTTTATGTGTTACATATTATTTTCCAATTTCGCACTGGATTTATTGATGAGTCTTCTCGGGTATTTGGGAGGGGTGTTTTGGTTGAGGATCTTCAGGCTATTGCTAGGCGCTATTTAACTAAATATTTCTTCGTGGACTTACTTGCAGTTCTGCCCCTTCCACAGGTATGCAATCGAATGAATGCAATTATTTTTACTTAAATGATTTTCTTTTAATTTCCTTATTCAAGTAAACTGGAGACATGTGGATATAATTTGGTGGAACTTGAGGTTTGTGATTGGTTCTGATAAGATGGACGGACTTAAAAAAAAGAGATGGCGAATTGACTTTTTGACCAAGTTGTGAAAATCATCCGAAGATGCTGGTTTCTCAGAGGCAATGATGGGGTTGGAGTAGGATGAAAATGAATATGAATATATTTGCATCCGATCCACTATCGTGTTCGTTTTATATGTATTTTGGCATTCATATTCTTGTTCGTTTTAAAGTGGTTGCGGATATGGATATCAATTTGGCATTCGCTAATATTCATGTTCATATTCGTATATCCATTTTAGTACATAAATAGAGTCATAGATTTATTTATAACTGTGTGTAAAAATATTTTATGATTGCATTTACCATTGTTGATATAATTGTTATGAAATGAATATATTTGGTATATCTATTTTATGTGTAATCTACCCTAAGCCTGCATATTTTAGTTAATCTATTAAACATTTTTCAAATCTCTCCTCGTGGGGGTGGTGTTAGGTAGCCAACAACCAGCATAAAAAATACAAATACTCTGGTCTTTCAACATGGATTTGTGCAAGAATCCAAGTAGACGAACCTACTTAAAGTAGGAGAAGGCTTGACCATTTTTTAATAAATATTTTTATTATAATGCTATCAGATTCGTATTCGTTTTTAAGGATATGATAATGCATTTGTCATATCCATAACATTCATGTCCGCATTCGTATTCATATTTTAGAATAGATAAGGATATGATTATACATATACTCGCATCGTATCCTACTATTTTCATCTCTAGAGTGGAGTGCTTCCTGCAACCTAGAATAAATTATCTTTAATTTTGATGTTTACTTGGTTTGAGTAATTGGATGTTCAAGTATGAGTGAAGTCATTTAGAAAGGTATATACAAAGTGTATATCCCTATTTTGTTAGATTTTGATGTACAAATAAGTTAACATTACTTTGATAAATATAATTTTTCTCATTATCAATCATTTTATTTGGATGATTTAGAATTTTTTAGTAATTTATTTAATTTATTTACCAATGTGCTTTTTGATGTCACTATTTTTTATTGCTTGCACATGAATTTGCAAGTGATACATCTAGTATAAAATGAAGAAATTAATAATTTATATGTATACTAAAATGCCAATAATAGCAAATCCATTTCTCATTTAAGCAAGTTGTTCGTATGCATTGTTTGCTTCCAAAAATAGCTCATCTAAGTCATAAATGGGCACAGATGTCAGGCCAAGCGGTCAAAAGTGATCAAGTGAATATGCAGAGGGGTATATGGAGGCATATATGGATTATGCGATTTGTAATAATTTAATTAAAAATATCAAAGAAATATATTAATCAATTATGTATTAGAGATTTAATTTGTTGTTGGTACTAAAAAGTATTACTTTTAAAATTTGAATTTCAGAAATATGTTACTATATTTTTTTTGACTAGAAAAAGGGGGAGCCCTCCCAAGGCGGGAGGCACCACACCAAAATATTCATTATGTAAGCAAAAAGTACATCAGATAGAGGTCCAGAAATTGTGCACAACATTACAGTGAGCAACAACATTTTCCCAGTAGAAACGCTGCCCTTGAAAACACAATCGTTCCTGCCAAGCCAGGTCGCCCACAGAATGGCGAAGGGCCTCGAGACATCCCCCGTGGACCCTAGCCCCACCGAACGGATAGACCTCCAGAAAGGACCTAGGCCGGATGCCCGGACCCACGGAATACTCAGCGCATCCCAAACCTGGGCCGAAGTGCTGCAACCGAAGAAGATGTGATCCACATCTTCCACCTCCTCCCCGCACCTGTCACACTGTAGATCCGTGGAAACCAGAATCCTCCCCCTCTTCTTCTTATCACAAAGACGGTTTCTCCTGAGGCACCAAAGGAAGACCTTGACCCGAGTAGGAATCTTTGCCGCCCAAATCACTTTCATGTCCGTGGAAAGGTCTTCATCACCATTCATTGCGCCAACTCTCAACCATGGCCTCAAATTTCAGCGAAATTCGGTCGAATTTCTGTCGAATATCGATATCCAGTCGAAATCGAAATTCGATCGAAATGACCGAAATGACCGAAATATGGGGGTCCTAGTACAAAAAATGACCGAAATGACCGAAATTTCGGTCGAAAATCCATCGAAATTCCATCGAAATTCTGTTTTGGTCGGTACCGAAATGGTGACCGAAACCGACATTTAAGGCCTTGCTCTCAACTTCCGGTATGCCAACTTCACCGAGAACTTACCATCTGCTCAAAAGAAGTGGTCAGGGTCTCCAAACATCTCCTTAACAGCGAGAATCTTAGATATAAGCCGCAAAAATTCCTCCATCCTCTGATCGGAGAGATCGGAGTGAAACCTCTGAGCCCACGAACCCGAATCAGCCACCTCGACCACACGCACACCTCTGTCAGCCGTCAGAGCCGCCAGCCTCGGAAACCGAGTGGCCAGCACCCCAGCCTCAGTCCAATTATCCTGCCAGAACCGGAAGAAGAAACCACTCCCCAACCTCGGACGGAGAAAGGGCACGATCCCAGGAAGCACAACACAGATACCCATCTATTATCGAGACTCATAACGGATCCGCTTGGCCACCAAATCCCCAGCGATGCCATAGATTAACCCCAGTAGACGCAACACCAATGAGTCGAAAGAGCCCCAGATCCGTACCGCCCATTTTGCTAGCAAAGCCTTGTTCATCAGCTCCACATCCCGAACGCTAAGCCCCCCCTCCGAGACCGGCACCAGCCACCACAACATCTTTCTAGGCGACCAGGTGTAACCCTTTTCCCGACTGCTTCCCATCTGACTAAAAGAAAGATTTCATCAAAGCCTCCACCTTCCTTCTCACCCCGACAAGCATGAGTCTCGTGGAGTAGAAGAACACCGGAATTGCCGACAGAACATGCTTCAGCAGGGTAAGCTTCCCACCCTTGGAAAGGGTGGTGGCCTTCCAGCCCTCCAGCCGCTCTTCCAATCTCCGCAGAACGCAATCCCAATCCGACTTCCTCAATCTGCCCGCAACGGGAGGTAATCCCAGATACGTAATCGGCAACTGTCCTCGCGGACACCCTGCCCACTCTGAGAGTCTGCTACTCTCCTCATCCATCACAAGCAGGACCAACACCAACTTTTGCCTGTTGATCCTCAAGCCAGACAAGCACCCGAAAAGATCAACCAAAGTAACTGCATTGTGATTCTGCTCCTCCGTCCCGCCCAGAAAAATCAACGTGTCATCAGCATACTGCAGAACCGAAATGCAAATGTCCCCATACCTGAAGCCTTCACACCACCCCGCCTCAACCACCTGCTGAAACAAGACGGCCAGACAACCCACCACCGACACAAACAACAAGGGGGCCAACGGGCAACCCTGGCGCACGCCCACCTGCGGCTGGAACCACCTACCCTACGGCCTTCCGTTGACCAACACGGAACACGAACAGGTAGTGACGCATCTCTTAATCCACCCAATCCACTCCTCTGGAAAGCCTCTTCTCTGCATCAAGGTCCAAAGGAACTTCCAGCTAACACAATCGTAGGCCTTGGCGTAATCAATCTTCCACACGGCTCCTTTCTTAGCAAACCTTTTCCACTCTTGACAGGCCTTAGACGCAGCAACGATCCCATCCGCCATATTCCGATCAGGGATGAACGCAGATTGGGCAGGTAATATCACAGAAGCCAAGACTACCCTGAATTTGGTAGCAAGCACCTTGAACACGATGAGATATATGCCATTGGAAATAGAGATAGGTCTAAAGTCCCCAACATTCACAGGGTTCCCCTTCTTGGGCAGCAGAAAGATCAAGGCTCGGTTAACTTTCTCAAAACCACTGTTGGCACATCTGAACTCCTCCAGGACCTCCAGAATGTCTCCCTTTAGCATCTCCCAGAACTCCCGGTAAAAGTAAACTGGGAAGCCATCGGGACCAGGAGCCCCGCCCCCATTCAGGTCCCAAACGGCTCTGCGGACCTCTGCCTCAGAGAAAGCAGCCACCAACGACTCAAACTGAGCATCAGATAACGTCCCTGCACCCAGGCCAGTCCAGCCCCAGGCATCCTACCCCCTCACCCTCCTTGAAACCCTCACGAAATGCTCCCGCAAAGCGGCCCCTATGTTCTTCTCGCCCGACACCGGCCACCCCACCACCACCACTTCGTGCAGGAAGCTCCTTCTCCTTCTCCCAGACGCCACTGAATGGAAGAAGAGCGTGTTCACGTCTCCATCCCTAAGCCACTTCTGTCTTGATCTCTGACGCCAGTGGACCTCCTCTTTCCTGTCTTCTAGGTACGCGGCCTCAAGCCACGCAACCCTCTCCTCCACCTCTGCCGAAGACAAGCCCCTCTCATCCTCCAGCCCGTCCAACCTGCTAATCCCTGTCTCAGCCTCGGTCTTGACCGCCCTTCGTCGCCGAGTGACATCCTTCCCGAAAGATAACAACAACCGATGTAGAGATGCCAGTTTAGTCGCAAAACGCGACACCGCTGACCCTTCCCCCACGAAGCTCCTCCAGTGCTCAGTGACCAAATCCCGAAAGCCATCCTCCAGCAGCCACTTCCTCTCGAACCGAAAAACGAAACGACCCGGGCGGTCCTCGCCAGAGCTCCAGAGAATGGGAGTGTGATCGGATAGCGTCCTCGGAAGCGCCCACGCCCTTGCCAGCGGGAAGGCCTCCCCAGCCTCAACGGACATCAGAAATCTGTCAATCCTGGACCTGGATCTCGAATTCCGCCAAGTGAATTTGCACCCAGCCGCATCCACAATAGATAGTCCCAGAGAATTGACCACCTCCCGCATCTCCCCAGATCCCGGATCAGATCCCCCAGCCTCCCCCGGTCTGTCACCCGGAAGCAGGGGGACATTCAAGTCTCCACAATAAGCCAGACAACATCCCCCACCTCAAGCGCAACGATAGCCAAGTCCGCCGCCAAAGAAAGATCCTCCCGCCTACATGGGCCATAAATATTGGTGACCCAGAAACAACAACCATCCGCCCTCCACCGCAGCTGGATCGATAGAGAGAACTCGGAATCGCACGACCTGAGCAAGTCGAAGGAATCGACACTCCATCCAGAGATGACCCCCCGACTCACCGACAACCCCTTTCGCCACCAGAGCTAAAGCACCTCCCCTACCGAGCTCACGACGCGCAGTGTCATCCAACACCTGTAACTTGGTCTCCTGAAGCAAAACGTCTGCCGCCGCCTCCCTTATCAGGTTTACCACCCCAAGCCTTTTGTCGGGGCGACCCAAACCCCTTACATTCAGAGAGAGCATCTTCATAAAGAAACACGAACCACCTTCTTGGGGGGAGGGATAAGCCCCAACCTCCGAACCAAACCTCTATCAAGAGCAGCAAATCTGTTTCGCACTGAAACAATGACAGAAACACCCTGATAACTGGTCATCGACGGAGAGCCAGTAGCCAAAGACGCCCTTAACGCAGCCCTCGCCCCCTTCCCAGTACTCCGCCGCTCGCCTCCTCCCCTTCGATAAGCCAAGCCAAATTGCCCCTGCCGCAAGCTCCCCTCCCCTTCCACAAGGGCCTGGCTCGAGAACCCTCCCACCCCTTCGGTACCAGCATGCGAGCCAGCCACCCCCACAGAAGCGTCCCCGCCATCGCCCGCCTCCCCAGCAACCTGGGGACCACCATGCTCCCCCACGTCTGCAGCCACTCCCACCAGCGACCATGGGACCCCCAACCCCGCCCCAGGCTCGGCAGACCCGCCTGCACCTGTAGCTTCCAGCCACACACCACTCCTCGGCCCGCCCGAAGACTCCCACCCAAAGAGCCGCGGCATCGTTCCGACAACTCCAAAACCCGTCCCATCCCACACGGGCGAGAAGGGAACTCCGCGAGGCGAACAGGAAGGTCCCCCACTGAGAGGGGCGTCAGAACCCGGGCCCGAACCCGGACCCGCCAGAATATCCGGAGTCATAGCAGCAGTTCGAGCGCTCGCGTTAGGAGAAAGCAAGGCCCCAACCAACGGATCAGCTCCTTCCGCCTGACAACCCGATAGGATCCCACACCCAACGACCCGCAACTCCTCAGGATCCGAGCAACCCGGACAGCAGGCGTCTTGTCCCCCTCCGAAGCGGACCCCACCATCTTTCCTCGAGAACCGCAACCGTCTCTTCCGCTACACGCCAGGGCGGGGAAAAGGACGCCTGTCTCGTACCCCCAATCCCGGGAAATGCACCGAAACGAATCCTCTCCCTCAGGTAGCTCGCAGACGCCGCCACCGCTCCGCCCGTGAGCCGAGCCCGCCCGCCCCGAGGCAACCCACTAGAGATGATACCACCGCCGCCAACCGCGATTTCTGCTGGCATCGCCACACCCTCCCATCGCCTTCGGCCCGCGGCCGGATGGCCTTCACCACATCTGCATCCAGCAGCTCAAGCAACATCCGTTTGCTGGCAAAAGATACCTCCCACCAACCAAGCACGGCGGCCCCCACCGGGTGGACCCGAAGAATCACATCTAGCCCCTGCCCAGGAAGGCGACCAGAGGTCTCGACGGTGAGAACGTCGACCATGCCCCGTAGCAACCGCGCGATGATGATTCTCGACCGCACCCTCAACGGGACCCCTTTCACGACGATTCTATCCATCAAGACCGGCCTCACGGCGACGTCCGCATCTGCCGGAGGGCGCCACTTCAGCTGCAGCACCCGCTCCGCCGAGTCCTCCAAAAAAGCCCGCGTCTCTGACGCAAGCAGCCCCCGCGCCATGGCCCGCCAGGGAGAAAGACACGCGACATCACCCTTGAATATCGCCTTGGAGACGCGCCCCACATCGGAGGACGCCAGGAACAACGCTCACGCCCCCCACCCTCGCCAACCAGTACAGATGGATACAACCTCACTATAGGACAGAGCTTCCTCGAGTGACCAAAGCGTCGACAACCGAAGCAATGAAGAGGCTCCCGGCAGGACCTCGCCCAATGATCCAAGGCGCCATAGCGGTAGCAACCACGGCCGAAAGGAGACTCCAGAGGAGTCGCGCACGCCTTCCGAGGACCAGGCACCCGAGCAGAAGACTGACGCCCCACGACCTGTCGCCACCCACCTTCATCCCTGCGCTCCATCGGAAGTCAAATATGTTACTAAATTATAATGCTTAAATCATCAAAATGATTATGGTCATACCAAATGGATGTATATGATACATATAATTAAAATTTTTGATAAATAATGCATGTTGATGTGATCAATGGTGGAATAGGTTGATTGATAATCAACCTATTAACAATCAACTATAAGAAATTATGCAACATCTTGATCACATCAAATTTGAGATGCATTGACTGCGTTTAGTGAAGATGTGTGAAGAAAATTATGAGGTTAATGTATTACACAACAACAAAGCCTTTTCCCACATTAGGCAGGGTCGGCTACATGTATTCTTTCCCTCCATTCAGATCTATCTTGGGTCAATCTTGAACTTAGATCAAAAAAATAAGATCCCTTTGTATAGAATCTCATTCCACCACTTCTTGGGTCTTCCTCGCTCTCTCTTAGTCGGCTCAACATGCCATAACTCGTAGCTCCCAACTGGCGTGTAGGCCGACATCATCTGTAATGGCCAAACCACCTTAAGTGATTTTCTCGGTCTCGCATCTTATTCTCGATCGGAACTACAACGACTTTCCTTCTTATTGCATCATTCCGACACATCCACCTTAGCATTTTCATTTCTGCTACTACCATTCTCTACACATGTCTATGGTTCACATGCCAACATTCAGATCCATAGAGCATAGCAGGTTTCACAGCCATGGCCTCAAATTTCACCGAAATTCGATCGAATTTCTGTCATCGATATCCAGTCAAAGTCGAAATGACTGAAATATGAGTTCCTAGTACAAAAAATGATTGAAATGACCAAAATTTTGGTCGAAATTCCATTTCAGTCGGTCACCGAAATGGTGACCGAAATCGACATTTAAGGTCTTGCTCACAGCTGTTTTGTAAAACTTTTCTTTGATTTTCAAAGGATTTTTTTTATCACAGAGAACATTAGTGGCTCCTATCCACTTTAGCCAACCTGCATTTATTCCGTTAGTAACATCTCCATCAATTTTCGCATCATGTTGCAAAATAGATCCCAAGTACCTAAACGAATCTCTCTTATGAATGTTATCGTCACCAATCTTCACCTCGATTCCTTCATTATTCATTCCATCAAAAGTGTACTCTATATATTTAGTCTTAGCCCTACTTATACGAGATCCTTTAGTCTACAATGCATGTCTCCATACCTCAATCTTCTCATTTACTCTATCTCTAGTTTCATCAATCAACACAATATCATCAGCAAACAACATACACCAATGTATCTCATCTTGAATGTGACTTGTCAACTCGTCCATAATCAAAGTAAAAAAGAATGGACTCAAAGCTGAACCTTGATGCTGACCAATGCTGATTTCAAAATAATCAGTTTTCCAAGAGTGGTTCCTTACACAAGATGAATCCCTATCATACATATCTTTTTTGAGGCTGGTGTACATGACATGTACTTGTCTCTTCTTCAAAACTCTCCATAATATCTCCCATGAGATAGAATCATAAACCTTCTCCAGATCAATAAAAATCATATGGAGGTTCTTCCTTTTAGCTCTATAAATCTCCATCGTTCTCCTCAACAAGTGTATGTCTTCAATAGTTGAGTGACCTTGTATGAATTCGAATTGATTTTCTTTTACTTTGGAAACTTACCTCAACCTTCTTTCGATCACACGTTCCCAAATTTTCAGTGTGACTCTTAAACTTGATACCTCTGTAATTTGAACAATTTTGAATGCCTTCTTTGTTCTTATAAAGAGGCACCACGATGAATAATTTTGTGCACTATGTTACCAAAATTTCTTGCTTCGCCAAATAACATTGAATAATTTTGTAATCCAAGTCAAATCATGCTCACCTAAGACTCTCCATACTTCTATAGAAATGTTATCAGGTCCTACACCTTTCCCCGGTCTCATAACCTTCAAAGCCTTCTCTACTTCCTTCCTTGGTATTCGTCTATAGCTTGCACGATTCAAGTAACTTTCAGTACTAGCTAGATCTCCCAAAGTGATATCTCTATTTCCTTCTATAATGAAAAACTTATGAAAATACTGCTTCCATTTAGTCTCTATATCCTTCTGAGTAACAAGCACGTGACCTTCCTCGTCCTTAATACATCTCACTTGAGAAAGGTCTTTGGTCTTTCTTTCTCTTGCTTTGGCCAACCTGAATATTTCCTTATGTCCCTATTTAGAATTGAGATTTTTATACAATACTTCATAAGCTTTTGACTTTGCTTCACTTACAGTCTTACAACATTTTTTTCTTTCTTCTTCGCTGTTTTGTAGCTTGTAACAACTTCCTCTTTTCTATCCTTATACATAGCTTTAAAGCAATATTTGCATCTGCATGGACAATTGTAACATGATAGCTTCATGGTAAGAATCAATGATGTATTTAGATTTTCTAGATCAAATTCATCCACATAAAGTTTTTTTAAGCACCATTTTGGTTCAATAGTGTATTAACCTAATTGAAATAAAATGACAATAAAAAGCAATGTTTATTAGAAAACATATATCATGCCAATTACCATGTTATTCAACGATGTTAATAAAAAAACAATGCTGTCAAACGAATGGAGGGTTCACATCATACATAACTGTAAAAAAAGAAGAAATAATACCTAAATGATGATGAGGTTGAAATTGGTACAACTAATCGATTCAAATGCAGTAGGTTCAAAGGTGTTGTGGCGGGGAGGAGAGAGCAGGGGGAACTGTGCTACTTAAGGCGTTTCTGGCGGCCATCCCTATCCTCTTTATCTCTTCAAGGATTATGCTGGTGGGGAGTCAGAACTGTATAGAGTCATGCATGTGGCAATTCTTCTGGAGCCCTTCCAATGGGCACTCGAGAGGGAAGCACTTGGTGAATTGGGAGACGATTACCATGACGAAAGAATAATGTTGGTTGGACATTCTCAAATTGGAGGAAATGAATAAGCCTTTGATGCTTAAGTGCGTGACGAGACTCTGGGGCAATGGCGAAGACCTCACATGCAAGCATCTTCGGGACATCCACGACATTCAAGGTCAACCATTTTTTTCAAGGAGGCCTCGTCCTGCCGGCCCTACTATGCATTATGGAAAAGGATCTGCTCTGTTCTGTAGGAGGTACCGGTGCAGATGTGCCCAATTGTGGGTGCAAATCCTTTCTGTTATGGAAGGATTATTGGTGCGGCGAAGGCTCCTTTCAGGACCGTTTCCCGAGACTTTTTGCTCTAGCTAGGGATCATGAGATGTGCGTGAGAGGCGCTTGGGTGGATGAGCAGTGGATATCAGCCTTCTCCTCTTCGCTCTTGGAGCAACGATTTAGAGACTTGCTACTGCTGTTGGAGCTGTTGACATGCTCTACAGAACCTTCGGATGGGCGGGATCATTGGATCTTGAGGGATGTATGCTTTTTAGTTTGGAAGGCTTACGAGGCGCTTATAGGAGCTCGGGAGGGAATCAATGGAGAAAGGGAAAGAGACTGCTTGCTGATCTGGATGCTGAGGGCACCATTGAAGATAAAGGTTTTCCTTTTGGGTTCAACAACTAGATCGCGTTCTGACTAAGGCTAGAAAAGCCTCTTTCCTCGTGGAGGTGACACCTTATGCACTGTGTGCTGCGACAGACGAAGGCCTGACTCACCTTTTCTACTCATGCTCTCGGGTTAGGGAAATCTGGGTGTCGATGGGCATTGCATGCGTGGACTTGTCTTCTCATAAGGGATTCTGGGCCTCATTGGTGGCCAACTAGTTCAGAGCTATGGCCGAATTGTTGCGCCCAATTTTAGTGATTTGGGCATTTTAGTTCTCTCCTAATGGGCTGATTTTCTCTTTGCAAAGGTTTTATGTTGAGAATGTTGTATATCTAGCCATATCTCTCCTTGAGACCTGGTTGATGTAATCTCTCTGTAACAATCTCTTACTGGTAAAAGCTTTGGGCAGACACCTCCAAGGTGTTTCCCCTTTTTTTGATTTAAAATATAGTCAACGGATATTTCCTTCTCTGTCTTTTTCAGAAATGGACCGCTGATATCATACCACGTGGGAGACTTTAGACTTGAACCATACTTCCTAATTGCCTCCACTATTTGCATGAACGGCTTCGTAATCAATGCATTGAGAGGAATTGCCGATGTACATGCCAGTTGCATTGATGATTCTTGGAGAATGAATCTTTTATGGTCATCTGACGTGATAAACCTTCTAATGCGACATTCTGCTCCGAAGATTTGGATAGTCGTCTTCTTTTCGTCCATGCAACATCTCCAATGATATCAATCTCATTACTCATTTCCTCAACTGCTTTATGGCTCTTTTTTTGGCAACATCGTCCATGTATTATGTCATCATCTTCTTCGTCTCTTCATTTACCTTGGGAAATGTAGCCACACTGCCTCTTTGGTGTGTTAGATGTTGCTTGAACATGTAAATTCCTCCCAAATCACCACCTTTTTGCATAGCCTGAAAGTAATTGTGTTCTGATCAACACAGTTCGAAAGGTGCCTGAATTGCCATGCGAGATAACTTGATCCTGACAACACATAAAACGATGAGTCACTACCGGAAGCGTAGCCATCTACATTGTCAAAAACTCACAACATAAGCTACACAAATAGCATAAACAGAAATTTCCATTAACAATGTAGCAACATGAATTAGGAGAGACAAATAACTAACCCTTACCTAGCTACTAACCAACATAGGATAAAAATTCCATTAGTAAGGACGATCGCATAACAAATTACCTGAAGAAAATGTAAATTAACGTGAATATTAGCATAAACAACACAAAAAGGACAAATGAACTTGTAAATCAACATATGATTTGTAGCATGTAAATAATTTAAATATAACATGTAAACAATTTAAATGAACATGTAAAAGACACATTTGTAACATGTAACAACTTACATGAAGAGGGTTTGTAACATGTAGCACGAAGTTTCCTGTGGGCCTCACTATTTAGAAGAGGGTTTCCGGATCAATGGATCAAATGGATGAAGAGGTGCATTACGACTGATTTATGTGTTGTTCTTGTGAATGGGCAACCATGAGGGGGGGCGGGTGGTTTACTTTCAACCACAACTGTGAGTGAGTCCGGGTTGCCATCTGGCACCCTTGTTATTTGTTTTTATAGCAGATGTTTCGCCAGTTATGGTGGACCGAGCGATGTCCGATGGTTTTTGTAGTGGTTATAATAGAGATGAGAATTCATTGCCCATCCTTCAATATGCGGACGATAATATTCTTTTTGCAGAAGGGGGATTAGAGAGTTGTAGGGGAATGTCTATGGTTCTTGACATATTCGATGCTGGAAGAGGAGGTTGATGTATGTGTTGGTTGGTTAAGATCACTGCATGGCACTCTGTCATTGTGGTTTCTTGGTGTGCCACTGGTTGGGCGGGGGATGCGACTGACGGATTGGTTATCTATGATTGAGAAGATGGAGTAGAGATTAGGCAGCTGGAAGTCAGTCTGCCTGTCATGAGGTGGTAGATTGGTGTTGTTGAAGTTGGTTCTTTCGGTAATCCCCATCTTCTTTCTTTCATCTAGGCTCCTCCTGATTGGTGTGAAGAAGCGGCTTAAGAGTATCATGAGATGGTTCTTCTGGTCTTCTTCCGCAAAGTTGAATGGATTGCCTTTGGTTGTCTGGGGTGTGGTCTCTTGTTCGAAGGATGATGGTGGCCTTGGGGTGCAAAGTCTGGAGGAGATGAATAAGGTCTTGCTCAGTAAGTGAATTTCTTAGATTTGGGGGGAGTGTGACTGCTTGATCTGTGTTATTGTATGGTGTGGGATGTTCCTTATCGAGTCCCGAGATGCTTGGGCTCTCTCCTTCATATTTTTGGCGTGATATTTTCTGTGTGGTGTAGGAGATCCGTCCTTTTCTGAGGTCGGTTGTTGGTGGTGGTACCGGATTCAGGTTCTGGACTGATGATTGGAGAGATGGCAGGGCACTTGTGGTGAGATATACTCAGCTGATGACCTTGGCCGTGGATTCTAATTGTTTTGTTGCTAAAGTTTGGGATGTGCACTCTTTTGCCCTCAGTTCAGATCTGATCTGTCTGATCAACGGATGAGGTAGCTAGAGGCTGTGGAGGGGTCCATGGAGGGATGTGACTATTGAAGTTGGTATGATGGTAACTTTTTGATGGGCAAGGCATATCATGCTCTGAATGACCCAATAATTTTTGATCTTGGGAGATGCGTGGCGGACTACAAAAGAATTTGTTGTTGGAAAATTCTTGTTCGTATGAAGGTTTTCATGTGGTTATGCAAAGGTGTTGACTGAGAGTTGAAGTGTGTAATTTTGTACCTTCCCTCCTGTAAAAATCATGTACATTTTTTTGGTGATTAAATGATGAAGTTTTGGGTATACACTTATACGGTGGAGGCTCTTTTTACTTTAAAAAACAACTTAAATAAACATCTAAATTACACATAAAAGACACAAATTACTTGATAAATTGTAGCATAACAAATTACACAACACATCGCCATAACATAACCTAGTGTACCAATTCTAGCATAGATGGTAGTAGAATAAACATGTAATGATGTAAATGAACATAAGAAAGGTCGATATACTCAGAAATACAAAAAACCCTAATCGATTAGGGGGCGAGCTAGAGAGGGCGTGCCGAGGGGAGAGATGCGTCGCGACAACTTGCTAACATGTCGGAGCGGCTGGAGCCTATCGATAGAGGAGCAATGACGATGGAGGAGCTCCAAGATAGGCGCAACAACGATCGTGGGATGGGTGGTTTGAAAGGTGAGGAGGGTTCTCATGGGAGGAAATGGGGGGGGTTACTGTTTGATACAATTATTTCCAAATTAGTAGGGCGACTCGGATTGAAGAAGCATACTAATTTGGTCAAATTTCAAATTAGGGAATGTCGTTCGTACTTAGTTAATTTAAGTTAGTTGCATATTTTATTTAAATAAATTGAAATTGTAATCTCAACGTTTTTGGTAAACAAAATTAGTTAAGAGTTAGTTAGAATCGGTTAGAGTCAATTAGGATCGGTTGGGATTTTATTTGAATTCGAATTTGATTCGCTTTCTATTTTTTTAATTCCACCCCTCCTATATAAAGGGGTTGCTAGTCTATTGTAAACAAGTTAAGTTCAGATGATATAAAATTAATTCTATCTCTCTTTCACATTTTCTATCTCTCAACGTGATCTTCGCAATTTATCTCCAAAATCTCGCGCAATCGACGCGTATTCTCTTCTCTCATCCTCTAATTTCTTCTCCACCAAATATTTCCACCGTCAAAATTAATCTTTCATCGTTGGAATTTTTCGTCTGAATCAAGTGGTAGCAGAAAATAGCAATCGAATCGTTCTTACGATTCGACGATCCGATCGAGTATTGGCGTCTGCAATACGATTTAAATCGTCTTTCCCATGGCTCACATTCACGCTCACGTTCGAGGAAGTTCAAGCATTGCCTCCTATCAAGTTTCATTGTCCAAGCATGGTTGGACGCGAAAATGGATGAAAATGTGCAATGATTTGAGCTATTTAGTTAGCTAGAAATGGGATGGTTTTTCGCGAGGAGCACTTTTATGGCAAAAATGTGGTGATTCATGTAAAGGTGTTGGCTGAGAGTTGAAGCGTGTAATTTTATACCTTCCCTCCTGTAAAAATCATGTACATTTTTTGGTGATTAAATGGCAAAATTTTTGGGTATACACCTATACCGTGGAGGATCTTTTTTCTTTGAAAAAATAACTTAAATAAACATGTAAATTACACATAAAAGACACAAATTACTTGATCAATTGTAACATAACAAATTACACAACACACATCCATAACATAACCTAGTGTACCAATTCTAGCATAGATGATATTAGAATAAACATGCAATGATGTAAATGAACATAAGAATGGTCGATATACTCGGAAATACAAAAAAACCCTAATCGATTTGGGGGCGAGCTAGAGAGGGCATGCCGAGGGGAGAGATGCTTCGCGACAGCTTGCTGACATGTCGGAGCAGCTGATGCCTACCGATGGAGGAGCAACGACGATGGAGGAGCTCCAGGATCGGCGCAACAACGATCATGAGATGGGTAGTTTGAAAGGTGAGGAGGGTTCTCATGGGAGGAAATGGGGGGGGGGTACCGTTTGATGCTATTATTTCCAAATTGATAGGGCGACCCGGATTGAAGAGGCATACTAATTTGGTCAAATTTCAAATTTGGAAATGTTGTTCGTAATTAGTTAATTTAAGTTAGTTGCATATTTTATTTAAATAAATTGAGATTGTGATCTCAACATTTTTGGTAGACAAAATTAGTTAATAGTCAATTAGAATCAGTTAGAGTCAATTAGGATCGGTTGGGATTTTATTTATATTCGAATTTGATTCCCCTTTTATTTTTGTAATTCCACCACTCCTATATAAAGGGATTGGTAGTCTATTGTAAAAAAAGTTAAGTTCAGATGATATAAAATTAAGTTTATCTCTCTTTCTCTTTGTCTATCTCTCAACGCGATCGTCGCAATTTATCTCCAAAATCCCGCGCATTCGACGCGTTATTCTCTTCTCCCATCCTCTAATTTCTTCTCCACCAAATATTTCCACCGTCAAAATTAATCTTTCACCGTTGGAATTTTTCTGTAAACATCAATTGGTATCAGAGTATGGAAATCGAATCGTTCTTACGATTGAACGATCCAATCGCATATTGGAGGTTGCAATACAATTTAAGTCGTCTCTCCCATGGCTCGCATTCACACTCGCGTTCGAGGAAGTTCAAGCACCGGCTTGTATCAAGCTTCAAAGTCCAAGAATGGCTGGATGCGACAATCGATAAAAATTTGTCCGTCAACAACAAAATTCAGACCGCTGTAGCTGCGATTCAACCCAATTTCATACAAGAAAATGAAAGTATTTACATGCAAGACAACTATTTTATTGATACAATCGATACAAAAGGAAATCGAAGACATGGGACCCATCTTCGATGAGGATCCTGTAGATGGCGAAGTCCCTAATCTCGATCTTCTTGCGGGTGAACTTGTTGTCTAGGAAGATGTGGAAACCATGTACTACTCAAGTATCACGAGAGAGCTTGCCCCTCTCCCTGCCAAAGTCCTCTTCATTACCGTCTAGGATGCCCATGCATCACCGCTATCACGGTCGGTGGCACCAAACTCGACCGCGACTCCTCCACTAGTTGTGTGACTTCCTCTTAAGCCCCACAACCTGGGCTACTTCGCCACCATGTGTGTTTCAAGCCCGGTCCTCAACGTCACCGAACGAGATGTTCACGTGACCGTCGCTGCTTCCGAAGTGGGTGTATCCACCGCCATTCCCACTGTAATTGAAGAGTGTAATACTCCGTCCGACATACCCATATGCACAGGTGTCGCCATCGTCGATGGAAGCGCAATAGTCGAGCTCGGCATCGCGGCAGCCGTACCTCGGCGTGGTGGCCCCTAATCCATCTCTCACAACGAGGGAAGACCGCGAGGCGATCCTAGCATCGCTGCTCCGTGCCACGCCCGTATTGCCAACACCTCTATTCTCATCGCCGTCGCATAGGGTCTACCGAATCAGCCCACCGCCGCCATCGCTTTATCGAGGGAAGAAAACCCCTAGCACGGGGTTTCAATTCAGCGGGACTCAAATCCCACGAGAATAGAGAACATATATTGATTTGGGTATTTTGTAAAAAGTTACCTCCATCCAAGATATTTTTCCCAAATGTTAAAGTTGGTGGTAACTTAAAAGGGATATTTTAAGTGAAGAGGTAGAATATTTGCAACCATACCCCTCGGTGGAAAGAAATTATAAATGTACATGGAAAAGGATCAAAATTGGGGTTGTTTGCTCAACCAAGCCAGATGAAATTCTCCACCGACGGAATGAAGATCGAGCTATTTGTCAGGAGACAAATTTATTCAAGAAAGGGAGAATTGATGCAATTATTCCCAAATTGACAAGGCAAATAGGATTGAAGAAGAATGCTAATTTGGTCATTTTTTCAAATCAGAGATTTCCATCCATAATTAGTTAATTTAAATTAGTTGCACATTTTATCTAAATAAATTGAGATTGTATTCTCAACATTTTTGGTAGATAAAATTAGTTACGAGTCAATCAGAATCGGTTAGATTCAATTAGGATTGGTTGGGATTTTATATGAATTCCAATTTGATTCACTATCTATTTTTGTAATTCCTCCCCTCCTATATAAAGGGGATGGTATTCTATTGTAAGGAAAAGTTCAGATTATATGAAAGTTGAATTTATCTCTCTCTCTCTCTCTCTCTCGTTATTCTCTCTCTCAACATATCTTCAAGATTCCTTTCTAAATTCCTGCACAACCGACGCGTTCTACTCCTTCCTCCCCGCCTAAATTTCTTCCACCAGAATTAATTATTCGTTGGAATTTTTCCGTCTGCATCAAGTGGTACCAGAGCATGGCAACCGAATCGTTCTTACGATTCGACGATCTGGTAGAGTATTGGCGTCTGCATTACGATTTTAGTCATTTCTCCCATGGATCACATTCACGCTTGCGTTCGAGGAAGTTCAAGCATCGCCTCCTATCAAGTTTCAAAGTCCAAGCATGGTTGGATGCGAAAATCGATGAAAATTTGCACAACAACAATCAGATCAATGAAGTTGCTGCACAACCTGCTTTTGATCAAGAAAACGAAGGTAATTTTGTTCAAGATGAAGGTTTATTTGATGCAGTAATAGTACAAAAAGAAAGTAAAGATTTAGGACCCATATTTGATGAAGATCCAGCGGACGAAGAATACGAAATCGTCGACCTTTTAACAGTACAATTCGTTGTCCAGGGGGACAGTAGGTAGGGGTGCTAATCGAATCGAATACATTCGAATCCACCAGGATTCTAATTCAATTCATTATAAAAATTTTGAATTCGAACTCGAATCGAATTTCAAACGAATTTGCTAACTTAAATTCAGATTCATTTCATTTTGAGTTTCGGATATTCAAATTCGATTCATTTTATTTCGAATTTGAAATGTTAATTGATGTTTTAGAGCCTATGCAAATAATATTATATGAATAATAATATAATATTAATGTTTTATTTAAAATTCTTATTTTTAAGGTATATTACTAAGATAAGTTGAAAACTATAAAATCAAGGAAAGTATCAAACCAATACAATACATTGGATACAAGTATCTAATTTTTACTATTATTATGTTTTTTTACAATCTAATATACTTTTTCTATAATGAAGGAATATATGTATACAATATAATAATATGAACCTATCAAAGAGATAGAATATCATTGATGAAAAAGCTGAACAATATAATTACCATTGCATGTTATAGAAAGATAAGATCAAACTTTACATAAAAAGTTGATACAAATTAATATTATTATTTGAAATAGTGGGAACTGTAAAAAAAATAAAGTAAAGATAAAACCTCTTCATTGAACGTGGGTATCTTCAATATAAAAAAATTAAGCCATGAAAATGAAATGTATGAATTTTTGTAATGGTGAGAAGAACTTGTATATTACTCGTGTGATTTTAAATTTCGCCTTGACAATGATATTCATCATGGATTGCCATGCAAGAAAAATCAAAGTAACAAAAAAGTAAAGGAAATATATCTAGATAAATTTTGAATCACGATAAAATGTTGAGGAATTCAAAGTAACAAAACCATCATTTTCATGTGCTGGAAGAAAGATCACCATAATCTGCCATATATTTTTAGGAACTTTGGTAGATAATGAAAGGGGGAATGGAAAGACAATGTAAGGAATGTGGGAACATGAAAATAAATGCATGGATGAGGATTTAGAATAACAATATTAGACATTTGAATTTTCTTATTAGATTTTATAAATAATATTTTTCACTCTTTTTATATTCAATAATTAGTTTTTAAATAATAGGATTATACATACATACATATATGCACATTAAATTGGATATGGCTTAGAGTGCTTTGTATCCTCTTAATGCCTCAAAATTTTTGAGTAGCATGCTAAGATTGATTATTGTACTTATACAAAGTAATAAGAAGTTGATGGATATATATGGAATGCACCTTTGATGGAAGCAATGGTGAAGGAATCGAGGTGAAGATTGGTGATGATAACATTCAGAAGAGAGATTCTTTTAGATATCTGGGATCTATTTTGCAACAGGATGGGGAAATTGATGGAGATGTTACTAATAGAATAAATGCAGGCTGGCTAAAGTGGAGAGGAGCCTCTGCTGTTCTCTGTGATAAGAAAATTCCTTTAACAATTAAAGGAAAGTTTTACAAGGCAGCCGTGAGACCTGCTATGCTTTATGGATCTGAATGTTGGCCTGTTAACCATAGACATGTACAGAGAATGGCTGTAGCAGAAATGAAAATGTTAAGATGGATGTGTGGACATACACGTAAAGATCGGGTTCGGAATGATGCAATCAGAAAGAAAGTTAGTGTAGCTCCGATCGAGGATAAGATGCGAGAAAACCGCTTAAGATGGTTTGGTCATTTGCAAAGAAGGTCAGCGGATGCACCGGTTAGGAGATGCGAGTGTTGGGATGTTGAGCTGGCTAAGAGAGGGCGAGGACGACCCAAGAAGTGTTGGAAAGAGACTATACGAAGGGATCTTAGTTTTATGGATATAAGCCCGAGATTGACCCAAGATAGATCTGAATGGAGGCGAAGAATCCATGTAGCCGACCCTACTTAATTGTGGGAAAAGGCTTGGTTATTGTTGTTGTTGATACAAAGTAATAAGAAGTAAAGACATAAACTTAAATATCTTTTTATAACTGATGCATGAGGGACACACATCTCTATTTCATAACATATTTTGCAGTCAAACCACTTGAACTTAGATATAAGAGGAAAGGATAGAGATCGGATCTCATTGGGGGGCGTAACGTTGCATATACACATCATGCATTCATAAGTCATATCGGTGTAGCGTGAGAGTATGGAAATCATAGCGGTGAATGCTTCATATGATAAATCATATCAACAGATCATAGATGTGATTAGAGGTTTAAAATTAACCAATTAATCACCGTAGTAAATTGGTTTGAGAGTATCTTTAGTTGCTAACACATGTTATGCCTAATGATATAATGCAAATGCTAAATCTTTCAATGTAAACTAAATATAGTAACTTGTTTAATACATATTCATATACTCTTTTTTAATTTGCATCTATTTACTTACACATGTCAACCTTTTGATGTAATGGAGCGTCAAAAAAAAACCTTTTGATGTAATGGAGTGTCAAAAAAAAACCTTTTGATGTAATGTTGCTATAATTCCTTGTACAAGAATATTCGGAAAATATCATAATCAACCAAGAGTAGTTGTTACATGTATGTGTGTAAATTTGTATGTATTATATGAATGTATATGTATGTACTCTGTGTATATATACATGGACACATAGATACATACATGTATGTATGTATGTATGTATAAAAATACTGAATCGAATCGAATTATTATTGAACGAATTTAGGTTAATTCAAATTTGATTCATTTGGGAATCGAATCCACAAGTGAAATTCAAATTCAGTTCATTTGGTTTCGAATCGAACTTTCTTTGAATTTTAACGAACGAATCCTAATCGAATTCGAATGATTCAGTTCAATTAGCAGCCCTAACAGTAGGCCATCATGGCCATCCCTGACTACCCCGGCTCAACAACCCCTGGTCGCCTTAACCCCCTCGGTTGCACAAATACCTCCCCCACACCACCACCCAGAACCCTGCTGTTGCCATGCGTGTCTCAAGCATGGTCGTCAACATCGCGGAACGAGAGGCTCGTGCGACTGCCGCCGCATCCGGAGGGGGCGATTCCACCACCTATGCTGCAATAACTGCGGAGCAAAATCCTTCGTTCGATCTACCCGCATCAGCAGGTGCCACCACCGTCGACGGATGCCCGATAGGCGGGCTCGGCCTCGCTACAACCACACCCGAGCGCAGAAACCTCAAGCCAATCGGGGGAAGCTCCACCACCACTGCCTTTGCATGAGTCCATGACATAAGCACGATTGGAACCCAAGATTTAGGGCTCGACGCCGTCGTCGATGTGAGGGAGAAAGACTCCCAGGCTGGGCTCCAGATGAGAGGCCGTCGCACCTCCATTCCCTCTGCTGTCACCTCCTAAGGCTTCTCAACTTAAACAGCTGTTGCTAGCACCTTCTCTCGATCACGAGACCCCCTCGCTGGGGTGCGAACTCCTGCAAGCATCACCCCCGCGACTGTGAGTCCCACCCAGGCCCCCCCTCGCCGCTACAGCCATGCGGTCTCCCACCTTCATCCCGCCTTCTTTACGCGCGAGAGGGCTGCGCTAGTGAAGACCCCCGCCGCCGACACCTTCTCCCATCTCGACGCCGACGCCTCTTATTTTGGAAGCAAGGAACCCTCGCGTAAGATTTCTTGGCAAGAAAATCGAATCCCTGAAATTTGAGGATGGGAGTTTGATTTGGAAATTTTACAAACAATTACCTCCACTTAAAACCTATTATCTGGGGGTTAAAGTTGGTATGAATTTAGGGGGCGCCCCTTTAGATAAAGGGGTAGAAAATTTACACTTCCACCCTTGGAGCAGGAATATTTTAAGACAAAGTCTGAAAAGGGAAATTGGGTCTGCAACCTTCTCTAATTAGGGCTAGGAATGTGGGATGCATCTATATAAGGACCCCATGGTCTGGTTCATTACCCACATCTCCTTCTATCCTAAACTTGTGCCATTCATTTGCTATGAGCTCTCCGAAGGTTGCGATACTCGAGATTGAGTTGCCCCACCAATTTTTTGAAAAGCACATCAAGGGAGCAACTTCCGCGTGGGCACCACCGTTTGCGCCACATATGTTTTTCCAGCCTGAAAATGACGGCTCCAACTAACGCACCAAAGACATTTGGGCTCTGCTGTTTGCTCGACATCTGTTCTTCCAAAAGGCGATCGAGAACGTTGAAATGAAATCGTCAAGCCTTGAAGATTAAGCAATTCGCTAGGAGGCGATTTTTTCAAGCGGAGGGAAATTGATGCAATTAATTCCGAATTCATAGGACGACCCGGATTGAAGAAGCATACTAATTTGGTCAAATTTCAAATTATTGAATGTCGTTCATAATTAGTTAATTTAAGTTAGTTGTATATTTTATTTAAATAAACTGAGATTGTAATCTCAACATTTTTGGTAGACAAAATTAGTTAAGAGTCAATTAGAATCGGTTAGAGTCAATTAGGATCGGTTGGGATTTTATTTGAATTTGAATTTGATTTGCTTTCTATTTTTGTAATTCCACCCCTCCAATATAAAGGGGTTGGTAGTCTATTGTAAAAGAAGTTAAGTTCAGATGATATAAATTTATGTTTATCTCTCTTTCTCATTTTCTATCTCTTAACGCTATCTTCACAATTTATCTCCAAAATCCTGTGCAATCGGTGCGTTATTCCCTTCTCCCATCCTGTAATTTCTCCTCCACCAAATATTTCCACCGTCAAAATTAATCTTTCACCATTGGAGTTCTTCATCTGCATCACTGTTCGATAGTCAGCCCCAACTTGGAAGTATACATGGCATTTGATTGGGTGGAAACCGGCTCTCTGACCAAAAGCACCATGCAAAACTCGACTGACTAGTCGGTGTGACCGACTATATATACATGGCATTCGATTGGGTCGAAACCGATTCTCTGGCCAAAAGTGCCATGCAAAACGCGTCCAACTAGTCGGTCTGATCGACTATAGGCTGATTGACACTAGTTGAATCGGGAACATGGCCGAGTCAGCTAATTGGGACGACTAGTCGATTGATTTTTGCAAGCTTGGTTGGGCGGTGACGTAGGATCTTTAGAGGGGTCCAATGGTGCAACCTATGGTTGGGCAATGCTGCTGGGACCCTATAGGGGTTCGATGGTGTCGTTGGGTCGCGAGATGCCCCCAATGGTGAGGGGGAGGTGATGTTGGATGGAGAGGAGCGGCTGGAGGGGAGTCCCAACAGTGAGGGGAGGGCTGGCAGTGGGGTTAGGGCGTGAGGGCTCAAGCTCCGGTTTAGGACCATCGCTCTAATATCATGTGAAAAGAGAATAATAGGAATTGTATTACTCAGAGGCCCTAGGTTTCTCATATATAGAGAGGAGAAGCCTTGTTGGGCGAAATAGATGGAGACAAAAAGAATGAAAAATGCTTAAAACAAGATAAAACAAAAAGACTCTCAACATGGTAGAATAAGCATTGGGTTTCGGAAATGGATTTGAAAGGTTGAGACCTCGATATTTTTGCACGTGGGTTTGACCCCATCGCAGGCTTCCTAAATATTGATGGTTCCCATTGTGTTAGCTGGGCACGGGCCTTTGAAGTCGTAGACAATCGATGCAACAATTCACCTTTCAAGCATTTCTTCTCCTTAAGAATGGGAAGGCTCCCCTTCAAAGTTTCTACCATTGTCGCCTCTTACAAAACATTTGGAGCCTCTGGCCCAGGTGAGGATTTGTGTAGCAAGATCTTGCGCGAGAGTCATGGAGTTAGTGGGGCGCCTCCTGTGGCGGCTGAAATGGTGGGAGCCCAGATGCCTTTTTGGAAAGGGGTGCTAGAGGTTTTCTCAAGATTTATATCTCTCTTTACGTCGGTGCTTGGCAATGATGTCTCTTTCAGGTTTTGGACTGATGATTGGAGGGAGGGGCCTTGAGCTCGCGGTTCCCTCGCCTGTTCGCTTTGGCGGCTGATAAAGATGCTTGTGTCGCCTCTTGCTGGTCGGATGGTGGTTGGTTCTCGGCTTTCTCTGCTAATTTCTCCGATCAAAGACTCGAGGACTTTTTGGCCATGCTGGACGCCATCAGGGACGCAGGTCGGCCTTCTGGGGGGAGAGATTATTGGGCCTGGTGGAGGGGCCTGTTCTCGGTGAGGAAGGCATATGGGGCGATCTGTAGGCCCCTGCCCTCGCGCTCGGAGAGCTTGGTGCGTGACTGCGGTTTTTTCTGGGGTCTGAGGCTCCCTGAACGGGTGGGATTCTTCCTTTGATTTTTTCGTAGACAGAGGCTGATGACGAGGGATCGTTGCGCTAGGCTTCTTGGCAATATCTCTGATAGGTGTATTTTGTACGACAATGCAGTGGAGTCCATTGAGCACCTCTTCTTCGCGTGCCCTATGGTCACGGGGGTATGGGAGGAAGCGGTTGTAGGCTGGGTTTGCATCTCAGATTTGGCGTCCTTCTGTGGCTCATTGGTGGCCAACAAAGATAGGGAGCGGAGGACAGTCCTGTGGCCCATGGCAAGCTTGTGGGCGATTTGGCTGGGCAGAAATGCAGCTCTTTTCTCGGGACAACGTTTTTACAAGGAAAACATCGTTTTGCACTGTGCATGTTTAGTCGATGATTGGGTTTTGTTGTAGTTTCATTTTTGCCGTTTCTTTCGGTACCTTTGTAAACTACCTGTTTACCTTGTTTTGTTAATTATTTGGGGCGAACACCGCTGAGTGTCTCCCCCTATTTTGGGCCTAAAAAACATTTGGAGCCTCTGTCGGTTGGTTGATATTGGCTAATCGACCCTCTTGGTCTTCGCACGATCCCTTCTTAACCCAACATTCGATATTGTCCCACACGCGTCACCTTTATCGTAGTAGTTGAGAAGAGAAGCTAGACTGTTGATCTCCGCACTTGTAACTTTACAAAAGTCAAAAGGGTAAGGCCGGTCCTCCCATCCACAAACACAACCATGTCATCCTCGTCATCTTGCAATATACTCGTTGAGTCCACCTACTTTTGATCCTTGAGTTGCATTGGGGTTTTCACCAATGAGACTTGGTCTTTAGTCCCTACTGGCATCCCTTCGATACATAGACAATATCTTGAGGCCCCTAAAAGTGCTCCAACTTGAAGGCAAATCCAACATGATTCCAAGCCATCATTATTGGAACTTTAGTCACTCAACTTTAGAAGCTTTGTGACAGCTTTTCATGATAGACTATGTACGAGGAAGGTCTTTTCCCCTAGCTTCTCGTGACAACTTCTCAACGGTGTGGAGATGAGGAGGTGAGAGAGGGGGTTCGAGTGTGTGAAGATGAGGGGAGGGTGGATTTGTCTCTGAGATGGGGGTGGGGAGGCTTCATTAGCATGGAGATATTCAGGGGGCGGGGTGTAGCGGCGTGGAGATGAGACAGGAATCCGATGGTAGTATCGGCGTAGAGAAGAAGGGTGGGAAGGTTAGCGACATGGAGGAGAAGGGGGCATGGTGGAGAAGATGACGGAGGTAGCAGATAACGACTCTAGATACCAAATTGAGAATCAGAATGAGAATTGCTTAATTAGAAAGGTGATCCTATGGCTCCTTATATATGTGGAGACTTAGAATTAGGGTTACAATGGGAGGCGACTCTAATAATGAGTCAACCAGAATACCCGTAGGGTTAGGGTTTACAAAATAGTACTTAACACTATTTGATCAATATGCGTCCAAGCTGTGCGTGCATGATATTTAGGTTTTATCATGACAGGTATGTTGAGATAGCTTTATGTTCATTATCTTATTCAGTCCCACATTTCTCATTTGCTATTTCGACTGACATCCCTCCTTTTATACAAACATCCCTTCTTTTATACTAGTAGTAGTAGGTTTCTCATGTCATAATAAAACAAGTTTTCATTTTTCCTGACATGCGATATTATTGGTTTTTGAGTTGGGAAGTAGTTTTTTCAAATGAGATATTGATGTTTGTCATGGCACCAATGACAACCAAATCAAAAGGAAGCTTATCTCTGGTCAAGTGGAATATGACTGGTGGATTTTTTGCTTCCATTCTTGTCTATTTTTCATGACAATAATCTCAACCGGTAAGACAACATTCGGCTATTAATAAAGTTGCCTAAACCAAACTATTACTAAATACTCAAACGGCCTGTTCTTTTATGAATAAATGGATCCTCTCGTAAGATGCACTCTGCAACTTCTGAAGCTCTTTCCCCATGCATACAGACCTGAAAACAGAATGCACCAATCCTCGTTTTGTTGATTGTTGTATAGTTTCTGGAAGATGACAAGCACCTTTTAAATTTCGTATTTATTTTATAGTCTTGCTTTCTATTTGTTGGTAATACCTGTTCTTTGTATTGCAATATAAAATGCTTCGTTTAGAATACTCGATATGGGCGTACTTACAGTAGTGGAACATAAAAGCCCATTTCTATATTTTCTCACCATGAGGTCGTGGCTTTCAGATAGCTATTATAATCATTGGGAAGAGGAACTTGGAGCCTTCAACTGCAAAGGATCTGCTGAAGTTTATTGTTATATTCCAGTATGTACCGCGTTGTATTCGCATATCTCCTTTACTTCACGAAGTAACGAGATCTTCAGGCCTAATCACAGAAAATGCTTGGGCGGGGGCTGTCCTTAATCTTCTCCTTTACATGCTTGCGAGCCATGTAAGGATGCAAATTTCTGTACATTAACTTTTTTGATTTTCCTGTTCCCTCCTATCATCTTGCATGAGGTTGTAATTTATAGCAGCTTATATGTAAATGTTCTGCTCTACAACTTTCTAATTGGCATTTGGAAAATATAATTTGAGTTTTAGATTCTTCACATATCTGGGTGTATTTTTTTAGTAAAGATTATATGGAATTCATGCTAACCTTTGAACATTATCGGTGCTGTGGTTTCCATTATTTTATATGCTTATATACACGATTAAGTTACTCTAGTTGATGGTTGAGATATCACCCGGGTTTTTCTCGCAAATGTTGCATGTGAAAGAACATGTCAAGAGGATATTCTTGAACCTAATACAGTGAACAAGATATGAACTGGATTTTTGATTACTCATTCTCCCAAGCTCGCATGATCTAACAGTCAATTTTCTTTTTGCCATTGATTCAAAGTATTTTTTTGTTAACTCGCATGATGTTTGTAGCCTTTGTTGAAGCTGTTCTTTTATCGAAAGATGTTAATGCTGGATATATGAATTGTTAGAAAATGAGGAATTCGGAAACGAATTGATAAACAGAGCAATAAAATAAAGAAATATGAAACATGGACACTCAAGATTTTACGTGGAACCCTACTCCGTGAGGAGTGGGATGAAACCACGAGAGAACGCCTCAAAGGGCTACTAGTGTCTATTGATTTTCTCATTTGATACAGGACGTCTGGGGCTTCTTATATAGCCTCTACAGACCCTCCAAGTCCCGCCACTGTTAGATGTGAGACTAAACACTGGACACATGCGCGTCTGATAAGGAGTCTCTCTCTGGAGGACTCGAAGAAATTGGGTCACTCAAATATGGAATGATTCGAACTTGGACTCTGAAACAATCCACAAAGTCTGAAATTGAACTGTAGAGTCTGAAAATCTGGCTAGTCTGGAGAATCAAAATCTGACCTGTAACTCTACACAATACTCCTCCTTTCTCCTATACTTGTTGAAGAACAATGGCATCGATCAAGTTGGGGGAAGACAAATGAAGATGGGGGGAAACAAAACATTCTTGGATATTTTTTTATCGGTTATTTCCCCCTTTTTTAATAGCTTCTCAATTTTTTCTTTTCTTTCCTTTTTTTGCTACGTACAGTTTTTTTTGTACGCACATTTTTCAAAAAAATCCGAAACATGTTCAATGGGCCAAAACAACAGTTCCTTTTCCTCCTTTTTTGGGCAGCTCCCTTTTTTTAATGCATCAAATTTCTCCACCTTTTTTTTAATCGAACCACAACTGGGCCATCCTCCACATTTTCTCTTTTTTTTTTTAAATCAAAATTGGGCCCCTTCTCTCAACGTGAAGACATTAGGGTTCCCATTATGGGAACCCATCTTCCAGAGGGCCGACACCACCTCTCCCTGACCCCCGAGATGGGTCTATGTGGAGATCCGAGCTTTACCATGGAACTCCACTGGGAGCAGGAACACAAGGGCGGCGATGCTGCTGGGAGAAGCATGAAGATCAACACCGTGAAGAAGGTGCTCCGCTTGGAGGCCGCCATGAAGATGAGGGTACGAGGAGGTCGTCGCCTTGTTCATCGACTCCATTGGATGAGCGAAGGAGAGAGGCGCTGGAGGGTGCGCCTCCCATAGGTGTGCGTGAATGGGGCTCCACCACCTGGGGATTTGCTGGCAAAGGAGGCGACGCAAGCTGCGTGAGTTGCTCTGGGAGTCACGCCTACACAAGAGGAGGCGATACCGAAGGAGTACGAGGGGCGGTGTCACCCGGTCTTTGATCTGGAGTCGCGTCGCCTCCATCTAGCGATGCTGCGTTGTCGCCTTGCGCGCAGGAGCTGGGCTACCGCGAGATGGATCACAATACAGAGGTGTGCCTTGAGTGGGGCCCCCTTGATGTGGCTGATGCAGCTGAATGGCGTTGCCTAGAATGGCTTCTGATGATGCTGGAAGCGGAGGTTGGCAACGCCTGGAGGGGTCGTCGACGAGGCGGAGGGCCCCTGCACTTGGAGATAACGATGGTCTGATGTGATGACCAAGGTTGGAAAAGTCGGTAGTCGGTACTCGGTCGGTTGGGTCACTGATTAAGGATTAAGCAGTAGTCGGGCAACTAATCGGATTTAGTCAGACTTTAATCGGCTTTGAATTTTATGATTAAATATATAACTCATTTTTATACATGTATTTACATAGATTTTGTACATTTTTATACTACCATAATAAAATAAAAGAAGTAATTAAATTCAAATAAAACAGTAAGTATATTATAATAAGTTTGCTTATAAAAAAGCAAAACATTAAAAAAACATGGCATCTCCAAGCAAAAATTGATCGATTAGTGTACCTAGTCGGAATTAGTCGGTACTCGGTCGGCTACCCCACTGAATAGACTAGTCGTACCTACTAGTCGGGCCAGTCGGGCGATTTTTACAACACTGGTGATGACAGAGATCTTCAGAGGCGATGGTGATCGCTGGCCATAAATTAGAGTTTCAATAAAACCCTAGAATTTGGACATAACTTGAATAAACAATAATAATCATCTTTAAGAACAACTGTCTATCGAATCTTGAATAAATCACGAAATAATTCCTTGAGAACTGAGCGTGCTTTGATACCATGTTAGAAAATGAGGAATGCGGAAGCGAATTGATAAATAAAGCAATAAAATAAAGAAATATGAAACATGAACGCTCAAAGTTTTACGTGGAACCCTATTCTGTGAGGAGCGGGATGAAACCATGAGATAACTCCTCAAATGGCCGATGTGTCTATTGAGTTTCTCATCTGATAAAGAAGGTCTGGGGCTTCTTATATAGCTTCCACATACCCTTCAATTCCCACCACTGGTAGATGTGAGACTAAAAACTGGATGTGGTAAATGGATCCTGGAGGGATCATTTGCCCATCTACCACATATGACGACATGCATTTATTCTTGATTTGGTTGCTTTCATAAATTGCTTTTAATTCCTTAGATTTTCTATAATGTTGATTCATATCCATCAAGCATATATAAACAATGGTTGTTTTGCTCCTTTTTCTTCCTTAGTTTCATGAGGGAGTAAATGATTTGATTTGGGTTACCTTAAAGCAAAACTGATATGTTCCCTTCTAAGTGGGGCCAATCTATGGAATTTTTTCCACCACTTTATGAGCCCTCTTTATACGGTTAAGTAAACAGGCGAAGCCATGCTTAATGCTTTACTTTATATTTTTCCACCATTTGTGTTGCATTTCTTGCAAGTTACCCTCCAAATTCTCGTACCATTTGCGAAATGCCATATTTGTGTGGTCTTAGAATTTTTGTACGAGGAAAAAGTGTATGAAATGAAATAAGGTTGCAAAAAGGCAATGAGAAATCGGTCAATGTGCGAGAGAGGGAGAGAAGGCAACACGAGGGATAAGGCAAAAGAGAAAGAGAGGGTCACAATGTGGGAAGGGAGGGTGCATGTGATCAAGAGGAGGATGTGGAGGTCAAGGGGCCTAGCTTATGTGCTAGGGCTCAATGAGGGCTTTGGGGTGGGGGGTGCGATGCTGAGGTTGTCTCCAGAGGTGGCAACAATTATGTAATTTACCCACTGATCTCTCCTCTATATAAGAGGGCTTATGATTCAAGGAATAAATAATGATTCACTCTTTTTCCCAACATGCATTGAAGTTGTAAGGAACCAATGTGGTATGGTAGTCTCTCATAAGAAGTATGCACTAGAAATCAGTGAAGATGCATGCAATAATGGAAGCGAACGTGTCACATTTACTCCTTGATGTCTATGTTAAATTCAAGCTTAGTAGTGATTTGTTTTGTAAAGACACTAGGTGCAACATTATTGAAAACCTCTATATTTAATTATTACCGAATCTTTTTTTTTGAAAGAAAAAAGGTCCCCCACCTATATGCCCAAAAACTTCACCATTTATAACCAAAGATTTACAATGTTAATACCGAGTGGACAAGCCACACTCGCTAACTGCTCCCGCTCTCTGCCAACACCTTGGCATGAGCCATTACGTTGGCACAATAAAAACGATCATGGCGAAACAACACACCATTTCTGGACAGCCAAATCGTTCAAATCAACGCCACACACCTCATGTGCTCCAAATCAGAACCATGCCATTTGGTGCCAATGGACTCCCAAAACTCGGTGGCCTCAGCAGTGGATATGTTGTTCCCAAGGATACTACTGAATCTGATATCAGCTTTGCAGTTGGTTGTGGCCTCGATGTGTAGCCATTGGAATGATGTCAATCAGATTCTCTATGCATCTGAATGGTTACTTTAATGGATGCCTTCACATTTGTACTAGTTCCGATGCTGATTATGCTAGTTTTATTGAGGACATGCACTCTGCCACTGGTTTTCCCACTTTCTATGGTAGTAATTTGGTGACCTGATGCAACAGAAGCAGTCTGCGGTTGCTTGATCAGATGTTAAAGTAGAGTAACATGCTATGGAACATGGCCTACCACTTGTGAAATGATGTGGATGATCATTTTCTTAGCTAATCTTGGCATCCATGTTAACTTTATTGTTCCCGTGGATTATGATACCTGATCTGCTACTTACATTGTGTCCAATCCTTTGTTCCATGGGAAGATAGAACATATAGAGGTTGACTTTCACATTTTTTTAAGATATGCAGTCACCTAAGGGAAGACTGCAAGTGCACATATTTCGTCTGAGCTTCTATTGGCATGCACACAATATACATGCCACGGAAGTGTGACACATTTTGGTTTGACAAGCTGGGCACGATTGATGTCTATGCACTATCTTGAGGGGGAGCGCCATTTGTTATGTCATTGTTATTTGTTCTATATTTTCCCTTTAATCTTGGGCTTGCATGAAAATATTTCTATCCTTCTATCTATAGAAGGATTAGTATTTTATAATGCTTTAAGCACAGTTATTTTCTTTCACAAGATTCAGTTTAATCCTGTTCTAGGTATTTGGAGCATTATGGTATTTGTTTTCACTAGAGAGGCAAGATAAGTGTTGGAGAAAGGCTTGTCGGGACAATGGAATTTCAATTTCTTCCTTGTATTGTGGTCGTTTTGGAAATGATAAGCGCCTCGTGAATATTCTGAATTCTAGATGCCCTATAAATGATACAACAGATGCTCCATTTGATTTTGGGATTTATTTATCTGCTCTTCAAAATGTGGCTGCAAGACATGATTTTCTGGAGAAATTCTTTTTCTGCTTTTGGTGGGGTTTACAGAATTTGAGGTATGCATCTTTTCCTTATTTTGCTCATTTCAATGAACTCTTATTTAAGTATATATTTTTTCTGAAACTGTTTTCGGTGCATTCTGATTGAGATGGGCATTTTGTACCTGGCGACTCTTTGTTGAGAGGTTTTAGTTATGTTTTCTATAGTTGTTATTTGCAGTTCAAGATTGGAGCTCAGTATGTATATTAGTTGAATTTGGCAGATCTTGTGACTATTGTTTGCACTTGCTGTCCCTGCACAAGTTTTAGGCCTCGATTCTTTTCTCTGAATGGGATTTATGTATCTCATAGGATCAAACATTCTACTAAACCCTTAACTGTTTGCTGGTCCAGTTTTTGGTTGTTTATTTGTATGCTTGGTTACTATTGGAGTATTTCTGTAGTATTAACTTTAGTTTATAGTTTGTGGGTTTTGATGTAATTGTTTCAAGAACCCTAACCTCCTCTCTATTTAAGGGAGTGCTATTCAATGAGAAAACATACACATGTTTTATATCCTATTTTGACAGATTCTAAGATGGTATCACATACCTAGAGAGGTGCTCCCTCTCTAAGGGTCCCGTGACCTAAACCTCTCATGCACAACACCTCTACACCACGAAACCCCTTCTTCACACATTGCCATCACACCCTTCACACCTTCTAGCGCTTCCAGCTCTGCCATAGCTTCGCCACGACCGCTTGCGACCTCTACCAAACACCACCAAGCTTTGCCTGCGAGCTCCGCCAAAAACCTCCGCCAATGCTCCAGCCAGCACCTCTAGCTCTGCCTATAACCGCCGCCGGTTCCGCCCCATCACCTCTTACGGCTTCCAACACTTCTCCAACCACCCCATCACCTCCAACGACCTCCAATAGCACCCCCACAACCATCTCAACGAGTTTTGACCCTTTTATCTTCATCCAAATAGATATTTAAAGATCTCCATTGGGTTCCAACCCTTCAAGTTGGGTATCTCTTTTACTATCTGAAAGTTACTGCAATAGTTATTTGCGTCCTACAGTGATTGCTACTTGAAGGAGTCGTTATGACCTAGATTGCATGATTTGAGATTAGTTTTGTTGAGATTATCTCTTGTTGATTCTTTTGTGGCAGTTGTGTTGTTCCTTTATATGTTGTGAAAACATGTCTGAAGTAGTAGATTCATCTACTCACGAAGGGGAAATAAAGGGGCATGACAATGAAAATATCATCACCACGGAGAAACCAACTGAGAAGACCGGTACACATACAAGATGGAAAAGGATAATGTTATGGTCAAGCCGTGGATTATGAGTAGCCACATCTCACATATCACGAATGATATTGTGCATTACAAGACAACTAAATGCATGCGGGGCAATCTTCACAAGACGTACTTGGAAGAAAAGAATTATGTCAAGATCCTTCAGACATATGTTGATATGTCTCATCTGAAGCTTAATGGTCGCCCCCTTGTCTAGTTTTACTAAGAGTTGAATTTCAGGTTCCATAGATTGAACTCATATATGATAATTTGTACCTGTCCTATGCAGATTGCCTTGAATAATAAACTTATGGTTCTACTTTTCTTTGGAGGGTTAAACCCCATATATGAAGCCTCTAGAGCACAGATGGTCAATGCATCTGAGATTTTTTCCATGGAAGAAGCCTTCATCTTGGCTTAACATGTTGTCCATATCTCCTCTTGGGAAAAATAAGAGTTGTGTTTATTCCTTGAGCCCTAGACTCTTATATATGGAGAGGTCTATGGGCAAACTACATACGGTAGACAACCGAAAAGAGAAATAGATAAAAGATACATGAACATAAAATAAACTTCTACACTCCCCCTCAAGATGGGGCGTAGATATCTATCATGCTCATCTTGGATAAGCACTTATGGAAGGGACCCCGAAGCAAAGCTTTGGTAAGAATGTCTGCCGTTCGGTCTCCTGAGCTAACATGTGTAGAAATGAAGCCTTTCTGGATCATATCACGGATATAATGTGCATTACAAGACAATTGGTGAACGAATGCAACAGACCCAAAGACACGAGGAGTTAGGGAGAACAACTCCTTGTCAGGAAAGACAAGGGCGAAAGGTATCTTCTCCCCCAACACAGATGGGGGCATGAGGTTAATGAGGTAACATGCAGTGAGAATTGCATCGCCTCAGAACGTGTGCAGAGCTCAACTTTGGATAAGCAGGGTACGTGCGACTTCAAGAAGGTGGCAGTGTTTTCTCATGGCGACACCATTCTGTTGAGACGTGTAGGCACAAGACGTATGATGAAGAATGAAAGAAATCGAGATAATGTATGAGTACAGAATTCAAGGGCATTATCAGTTTGCACAATTTTGATAGAAATAAAAAAAACATGCTGCACTTCTTTAATAAAATTTATAATAGTGCTGACCGCTTGAGATTTATTCTTTAACAGGAAGACCCAAGACAAATGACTAAAATCATCCACCGCAACTAAGTAGAACCCGTTGATGATCGGGAACATGACTTGGACCCCAAATATCAATTTGGAAAAACTCAAAAGGAGAGGTACTGCTCCGACTCCACCGACTTGGGAAGACAGACCGACGATGTTTCCTTAACTGACAAGCTTCACAATTAAACGATGAGCAGGGTGAAATTTGAAGGACTAGATGCAGTTTCTGAAACGAAGGATAATTGAAGCGCAAATGCCATAGATAAGGAGAGATAGGTCCATCGGAATGACATGATGCTCAACATAAGGTGTATTGACCAGTCAATACCGCTCGCCTTGCTCACGGCCATGCCCAATCACATTGCCCGTGAGAATATCCTGAAACACAAGAGATGATGGGTCAAATATCGCTAGACAATGTAAATCCTTAGTAATCTGCCTTATTGACAGTAAATTCATTAAGAAATTAGGAGTATGCAGCACATTCTACAACTGCATAGAAGGTGTTAAGGCATCCGTCCCGATCCTGTGATGGGAGAATGAGTCCCATCTGCTATGACGACTGTCCTTCCTGGGGAAACTTGCTTGTAGGATGTGAGTTGGTATCTATCTCCACACAAATGATGCGTGTCACCTGAATCTACAATCCATTCTGAGGTACCTGAACCCTGGTAGAAAGTAGAAGTATGAGCACTACCTGAGGTACTAGCTTCTGCAGTAACAATTACGTCCAAGCTTCTCTCTGAAACAGGTGAAGGAGTACTAGTTGGAGGCATGATGTCTCGCAATCGAGACACAAGTTCATCATATTGTGGATCTACTGCATGTGTAGCGCCCTGATGCTGAATCTGTTCTGCTGCACGGGCAGTTGCTGGGAAACCATGCTTGGAGTAGTAATATAGCATGTCTCTTCTGTATGACCAGTCCGATTGTAAACCCCTCAGGATCCGGGTACCCGTTAATCACACATTTCACGTCACAACATTCATTAATATCGCATTAAGTAACTGAAAGTACGGGGAAAATTTTTCGCGAATGAAATAATTTCATCTGACAATTACATAAACATTCATAACCACAAGTTCATCGAACAATTGTCACCAAAATCTCATTTCATTAACTTTCATATATTTTATTGTACAAAGTCTGACAGTACATCCAGTATATCCCAAAAATCTGACTGAAGAGAAAATAAGCATATTACATTAATAACAGGACAAAAACTTGACAAATAAAAAAAACACATACCTTCTAGTATAAACTCTATCTCTGGAACCATGTATAGCTACTGAACAATAGACTCCTTTCCTGCCATGCGTGCAAGGAAGAAAAGGAGTCACAAACGTGAATACAAACCCGTAGTTTAAAATAGATAACAAGTAATTTAATGTGCAAAAGAGAGCAAGTAGAAAGGTGGAATAAACACTATTTACATCTACTTGCATAAGTAAAAATGTTTTCAACTGTTTGTTACTAAGTTCATTTGTTCTCCCCTTTTTCCCATTCATCCCATATATATATATATAAAGTTTAGATGACCACACTAACATATAATGATTTCCTGTGTTTTAAGATCATGATTTTGGTTCTTGGAGATCATGTTGCGGAACTTGATGGCTACTTTCTTGTCATTGAGATCATGTCATGGTTTTTGATAATGGACTGATATGATGATGATGAATTTGATCCTTAATTCTATTTACTCCTTCTAAGTTAGTGGATAGTCCGTGGTCTTGGTCTATGTGTAGCCTCACACTATGACTCTAAGGTATTAAAAGTACCTTAGGGTTGGGGGGCCTCCGTAGGCATGCGGTGTTGTGTAATGCATCCTAACTAAGTTCCCAACACGTCCACTAACTTATAGGGTTTTTGAATCAGATTAAAGTCACTTCAAATCAACTCAATTTTAATTGTGATTTCCTCCAAACCTTCACTGTAACTCTTTCCGATGTACTCTCAATAATGAAGATATAGATGTAGATACGAATGATCTGGATGTAGAATCGCCGTCTGTTGGCGAAAGAAAACTCAAGCGGTGAAGAAGCCTGCAAATGGCTCTTCCGTCTCGCCCTCTAGTTGGAAGGCCGGTCCAATAGAGGGATAGGTCTACTCCCCAACTACGCCACTGAGACGGGTGAGAGGGACTTCCCGGGAAGTCGCTCTAGAAAAACAGCCCGACCGGTAACGGGCAACCGAGCTCGTACGTAAAACTGAAAACCAAGGAACCCCCGCCTGGGTATCCTAAAACAGGGTCAGCGGAATGGTCTAAAGTCGGGATCCCAACGAGGCGTAAAAACACTGCGACGTCGCGTAAAAAATCGAAAAGGGACTGGGATCCTAGACCCGCGCACTTGGCGGCCGCTGCCCAAACTGGGCTTCCTTTCTTCCGCCCAGGTGAGGGTCACCGCCCCCTCGCACGATCCGGTGTAAAAGGCCACCACGACCGGCAATATAATTTATAAGTCATTACCGACTCACAATCAATTTCATTTGCTTGTCTACTTTCCTTCTCAATTCCCTTTTTGAGATTTGTAATACAGATCTAGCTCTCTTCATCTTCAATTCTTGGAAATCATTTACCAACTTCATAAACGAAGAGTATTAATATTTGATACAGATCTAGCTCTCTTAATCTACAATCTTGGAAATCATTTACCAACTTCATAAAAGAAGAGTTTTAATATTTGATACAGATCTAGCTCTCTTAATTATAAGGTTCATTTGAGGTTTACCAAATTATCTGGTTGGTAATATAATTGACAATTCCTTGTTCACTTGATGTGCATACATCTAATCTTAGGTGTATGTATAGTTGAGAGATTTTGAAACACTGATAAGAGAGCCGCCATATGTGATGATCTGATGAGTGCATTCTCAACTAATATGTACCCAATTTGCTAAGTACTTAACTTCCTTTTTTTTTTTATAATCCTTGAATATTTCTTTTCTGTAAATGATACAACTTCATGGTGCTGGAAGTTTTTAATCAAGTCTTTAGAGGGAAGGCTTCTTCGTGGGAGAGAGATATACCCATGATTCTAGGATATTATGCAAGCCTCAGTGGTTTCATCTTGTATAGCCCCCTTGAACCAAACGCTCGTGCTTATGAGGTAAACATAAAACTGATATAATGTTAGATTCCCATTGATAGTGACACTAAGATTACATATCGGTTCTCTTGACTCATAACAATATATCATTTCATTCCTAACACTTGTGAACAAGATTTTGAGGCTCTCCTCAGCCCAGAAGGCGCGACTATGAGGAGTAGTTCAAAAGCATTATCATAATTGATGGATCATAACACATGTTCTTTGGAGTAGTATATAGTCTTTGAATTTCTCTCGTATAACCATGGATGTCTCATTTTCCGAGGGTCTACTATCGGCTTGTAACTTCATCATTATATTCATGATTCATCTTCATATTAGCAAGTACTTGTAATCGGACACAAACTCATTGAAATTTGTGACTTTACATAGTTTTCAACTTGTGTTACTTCTATTAACAGTATACTTGATTTATTGATCTGCTATCTATCTTGATATTGTTTTTTTCAAGTTTATTAATTTGTATAACACTTCCTTTGCAAGCCATGGTTCCTAGATTTCACTTAGTAAATTCCCAAGAGATAAATATTCAAATTGAAGTTAACCTTATATATGCATTAAGTGCTTCCTGTGATAATTGATGTCGGCACTAATAATGAGAACATCTTAAAGATTCACTCTATTAGTTCTTCATTATCATAATTTTTTTTTTTGTGGTTATATATATATGGGGTTGGTTTGTTGGTGCCTCTTCATTTTTTTTTTATAACATTACCAACTTAACTAGGTTTTTGTTTCTCCTTAATAAAAGTTCATATGGTCACGAGATACTCTAGATACTCCAGAAAAACAGTGAATAACAAATAAATGGAATGTGAATTGTGAGATCTAAAAGTAAGTTTCTTACTAGAAACATGCAATTCCTTAATCTTGCTTGACTGTACCTAAAATACTCATACTACAAAAATCTACATCAGAACAATTATTTCAGCACTTGAATAGGGATCTATAGAAGAGGATCATGCTTGTAGGAAAACAAATGACATGGAACTCATATAAAGAATAACAAGAGGATTCATATCTTAATCATGAATGAAAGCAAGAAAGGGGAAAGAATTGCACATGCAAGGCAGCAAGAGAATAGGAATGGGATTTTATAAGAGAAGAATTTAGGATCCTTTAAGAGCATGACATAAACAATTTCAGAACTATTAACACAATACAATTAGGGGAAAAACACATGCATATTAGCAAGAGAGAAACTAGGGATATGTAATCAAGTGAAATAAGCATGTATGGCAGCAATAGGAGTGGTATAAGGAATGTACCAATTTCTTCAAATTTTGAAGGAAAGGTCTGCATGCAAGATCTGGACAGCAGGTATTTCTTCAAGAACAGTTGTATTATCAGTTGTTCAACCTCCAAAATTAGTAGCAAGAATTGCTACAACATCCAGCAGTAGTACATGAAGAATTTGGCAGTGAGCTGGAGCTTATCTTTTTGAGATTGAAAGAGAAAAAAATAGAAAAAGAGGAAGAGCTGTGGCTGGAGCAGTAGCTATGGCTGCATGCAGCAGCCAAATGGAGAAGAAACAGGGGCTTACAGGGACAGCAGATGCAGCCTTCGGTAGCTCCAACAGTGCAGAAGATCTCTCCTTCTCGATGGAGAAAATGTGAAAGTCGAAAGGAGAGAATAGGGTTTTGGGGGTATAAATAAGGGAGATGGGAAAAAGAGTTGTTGACAAATGGAATTTGTAAGGAGGCCAAGTGGGCTGAAACGGCAGGAATTTGGTTACTGTTGCTACAGTCAACAGACTTTATAATATTCATTATTATTTTCGTTTTTTTTTTACCAAAATCATCTTATTCGTTATACATAAAAATCGACCGTATTCATGCCTCGAACGTCGGATTTCGACGCGAAATGTCTCGTTTTGATCGTCTTTCAACGACGATCAAAATGAGTATAATGTTGATATACTTTCGGTCGGGTTTTGAATACCCAAAATTTTCGGATACGGTTTTTGTTTAGGGTTAAATTTTGTGATATAAAATATCAAACGACCTTCGATTGACGAACGGTCGATTCCGTTGGTTTTGTATCGTCGAATCGGATCTAATGACGGTCTCGGTTCGTTCCGCGGTTTCCGAATTTGCGTTGCGGCTTTTCACGGCACGCGTTACGGATTTGACCGATTTTTGGTCAATTTCTCCCGAACAACTTTTGATTTACGATTAATTGATCGTTTTAAGTTGTTTAGTATTGACCGACAACGTTTTTGGGTTCATTAGACCCAAAATCGGACGACTTCGGGTTTGATTGGAAACCGGATGCTACAAATATAAAAACCTCAAAGGGAGTCTCGTCCTCGAGACTCGAGTTAAGGCTATTCGGTGACTTGTTTGAATTTCATATGTCCATAAAAACCTCAAAGGGTTTTGAACCCATAAAAACCTCAAAGAGAAAACAAGCCATATATTTATAATTTATCTAATTACAAAAGCTTGTTTTGATGATTACATCAGAATAGCTGCGGGTATCGTGCCCGCATGTCGGCTTCAGTCTCCCATGTCGCTTCCTTGACGCCGTGTCGGTGCCACAAAACCTTGACCAATGAAATCTCTTTGCTGCGAAGCTTCTTCACGGCACGGTCAAGTATCTGGACAGGCTTCTCTTCATAAGTCAGATCCGGCTCTACATCGAGATTCTCGTAACTGATAATGTGGCGAGGGTCATGGACATACTTCCTCAGATTGGATATGTGGAAAACATCATAGATAGCTGATAGATGTAGATGAGGAGAAAATAATTAGATTACCTGAAACTCTAAGTCTCTCCTCCGACGGTCTGCATAACTCTTCTGGCGGCTCTGTGCCGTCAGAAGCCTCTGTCTCACAAGATTAACAGCTCTCGCGGTCTCCTCCAAGAGATCCACGGAGTAAAGAGCATGATCGCCTACCTCACGCCAACTGAGAGGTGTGAGGCATCTCCGCCCGTATAGGGCTTGGAATGATGCCATACCAATACTGGAGTGTTAACTGTTGTTGTACGTGAATTCCACCAAAGGCAAATGGTCCTTCCAGGACCCTTTCCACTCCAAAGTGCAAGCACGAAGCAAATCCTCTAGTGTCTGAATGGTGCGCTCACTCTGACCGTCAGTCTGTGGATGATATGCAGAACTCATCTTCAGCTCTGTCTGTAGTGCTGACATAAACTGATGCCAATAATGAGATGTAAATCTCGAATCCCTGTCAGACACCACCTCCCGTGGTATACCATGTAGTCTGATAATGTTCTGTACATAGAGCTTGGCCAATCTGGATAGAGTGTCAGTCGTGTTGACAGGTATAAAATGGGCTGACTTGGTTAACCTATCAACAACGACCCAAATGGAATCATGGCCTCCTGGCGTCTTCGGCAATCCTGTGACAAAATCCATAGAAATGCTCTCCCACTTCCACTCGGGAATGGGGAGAGACTGCAGTAATCCTGGCGGTCTCCTGTGCTTAGCCTTGACCATCTGACAGGTCATGCATCTGCTAACATGTAGCGCCACATCGCGCTTCATTCCATCCCACCAGAAATGTCGACGCAAATCACGGTACATCTTCGTACTACCTGGATGGATAGATAATCGTGAACTGTGTGCCTCATCGAGAATGTCTCTGTGAAGCTGCTCGTCATTGGTTACAACGACCCTGCCTTCCATAAAATAGACTCTGTTACGACAAAATCATCAATTTCATCCTTGATGGCGTGCATGCATCTATCTCGGATCCAAGGATCGGTCTTCTGACCTTCTATAATACGTTCCCAAAGACTGTTGTATCGTGGAGGCACGGCGGTAGAAATGGATGCGCTCTCCTGAGGATGCCAATCGGTCAAAGCTGCAAGCGTATCCTACGTGTATAGCCAGTTCGCCGTACCATCAGCATGCGTTCTCCTGCTAAGTGCATCAGCTACCACGTTTCCCTTACCGGGATGGTAAGAGATCGTGCAATCATAATCCTTCAACAACTCGAGCCATCTGCGCTGCCTCATGTTCAGCTCCTTCTGATCAAAGATGTACTTCAGACTCTTGTGGTCTGTAAAAATCTCGAAATTCACCCCATATAGGTAGTGGCGCCAGATTTTCAAGGCGAAGACAACTGCCGCCAACTCCAAGTCATGTGTGGGGTAGTTCCGCTCGTGCGGTCTCAACTGCCGTGATGCGTAAGCAATTACCTGTCCTCTCTGTATCAACACTGCTCCTAGACCTTCTCCAGATGCATCGGTGTAGACTGCATAATCCTGAGTGCCTGAAGGAAGAGCAAGAATAGGCGTTGTAGTCAACCTCTCCTTCAGTGTATGGAAGGCCTGTTCACATGAATCGTCCCAAATAAATGGGATTCCCTTCTGCGTCAGTCGTGTCAGAGGGCGAACAATGCGTGAAAATCCGCTGACAAGGCGTCTGTAATAACCTGGTAGCCATAGGAAGCTCCGAATCTGCGTGACAGTCTTGGGCTGCTCCCAAGACATAACTGCATCTAACTTTGCAGGATCAACTGCAATGCCTGCTCCAGAAATGATATGCCCGAGAAATGAGACCTGGGACAACCAGAACTCACATTTGCTCAAGTTGGCATATAGCTTGTGCCCCCGCAATATATCCAAAACAATCCGTAGATCATTCGCATGATCTCATTCATTCCGTGAATAGATGAGCACATCATCGATGAATACCACTACAAACTTGTCCAAGTATGGACGGAAGATACGGTTCATCATATCCATGAAAGCCGCAGGTGCATTGGTGAGCCCAAACGGCATCACCACAAACTCATAGTGTCCGTAACGAGTCCTGAAGGCTGTCTTCGGAATATCTGACTCGCGAATCCTCAACTGATGGTAACCTAAGCGAAGATCGATCTTCGAGAAAATAGAAGATCCCTGGAGCTGGTCAAACAAATCATCGATACGTGGCAAGGGATAACGGTTCTTCACCGTTCTCTTGTTCAGCTGCCTGCAATCGATGCATAGTCTCATGGATCCCTCCTTCTTCTTGACAAATAGAACCGGAGCACCCCAAGGTGAAGTGCTCGGCCTCACGAATCCCGAATCAAGCAACTCCTGCAACTGCTCCTTCAGCTCCCTCAACTCGGCTGGTGCCATACGATAAGGTGCCATAGAGATCGGCTGTGTATCTGGCAACAATGTGATCTTGAACTCGATCTCCCTCTCAGGAGGTAATCCTGGTAGCTCATCAGGAAACACGTCAGGGTATTCTGAGACTACTCGGATGTCCTGTATCATCGGCTCATGGTCAGATACCTCCCGAACAAAAACAAGATATGAATCGCAACCCTGATCAACAAGTCGTTGGGCTTGCAATACTGAAATGTACTCCATGGTGGAGTCATGTGTAGTACCCTCAAAGGTGAACTCGGGTATATCAGGAATCCTGAAGACAACCGTCTTCCTAAAGCAATCAACTAGTGTATGATGAGTAGATAACCAATCCATGCCCAAAATCAAATCGAACTCATCAAGCTTCAGAAGTAGACAATCTACGATCATCTCGTGACTGCCAATCTGTACGGGCAAGTGCCTGACTATCAGAGAAATGATAAACAACTGGCCACCTGGCCATGGTCAGGATGCCATGGTTCTGCATGAGAACCATAATTAGTAGTAAAAGTACCAGTTGAAGATACTTATAATATATGCTTTTTCTCTTCTTGGGATATAATATGAAAATTAATGAAATTGGTGACATTTGTGGTTATTTAATTTGAATGTCATATTTCCCTTCTCGGACTCACGACAAGTCGGAAGACTGTCGCTATTCGAGAACTTAATGCGATCGGAATTATAATACCGCGAATGTGCGTATCGGGGTACCACTGCTCTGATACCAAACTGTAAACCCCTCAGGATCCGGGTACCCGTTAATCACACATTTCACGTCACAACATTCATTAATATCGCATTAAGTAACTGAAAGTACGGGGAAAATTTTTCGCGAATGAAATAATTTCATCTGACAATTACATAAACATTCATAACCACAAGTTCATCGAACAATTGTCACCAAAATCTCATTTCATTAACTTTCATATATTTTATTGTACAAAGTCTGACAGTACATCCAGTATATCCCAAAAATCTGACTGAAGAGAAAATAAGCATATTACATTAATAACAGGACAAAAACTTGACAAATAAACAAAACACATACCTTCTAGTATAAACTCTATCTCTGGAACCATGTATAGCTACTGAACAATAGACTCCTTTCCTGCCATGCGTGCAAGGAAGAAAAGGAGTCACAAACGTGAATACAAACCCGTAGTTTAAAATAGATAACAAGTAATTTAATGTGCAAAAGAGAGCAAGTAGAAAGGTGGAATAAACACTATTTACATCTACTTGCATAAGTAAAAATGTTTTCAACTGTTTGTTACTAAGTTCATTTGTTCTCCCCTTTTTCCCATTCATCCCATATATATATATATAAAGTTTAGATGACCACACTAACATATAATGATTTCCTGTGTTTTAAGATCATGATTTTGGTTCTTGGAGATCATGTTGCGGAACTTGATGGCTACTTTCTTGTCATTGAGATCATGTCATGGTTTTTGATAATGGACTGATATGATGATGATGAATTTGATCCTTAATTCTATTTACTCCTTCTAAGTTAGTGGATAGTCCGTGGTCTTGGTCTATGTGTAGCCTCACACTATGACTCTAAGGTATTAAAAGTACCTTAGGGTTGGGGGGCCTCCGTAGGCATGCGGTGTTGTGTAATGCATCCTAACTAAGTTCCCAACACGTCCACTAACTTATAGGGTTTTTGAATCAGATTAAAGTCACTTCAAATCAACTCAATTTTAATTGTGATTTCCTCCAAACCTTCACTGTAACTCTTTCCGATGTACTCTCAATAATGAAGATATAGATGTAGATACGAATGATCTGGATGTAGAATCGCCGTCTGTTGGCGAAAGAAAACTCAAGCGGTGAAGAAGCCTGCAAATGGCTCTTCCGTCTCGCCCTCTAGTTGGAAGGCCGGTCCAATAGAGGGATAGGTCTACTCCCCAACTACGCCACTGAGACGGGTGAGAGGGACTTCCCGGGAAGTCGCTCTAGAAAAACAGCCCGACCGGTAACGGGCAACCGAGCTCGTACGTAAAACTGAAAACCAAGGAACCCCCGCCTGGGTATCCTAAAACAGGGTCAGCGGAATGGTCTAAAGTCGGGATCCCAACGAGGCGTAAAAACACTGCGACGTCGCGTAAAAAATCGAAAAGGGACTGGGATCCTAGACCCGCGCACTTGGCGGCCGCTGCCCAAACTAGGCTTCCTTTCTTCCGCCCAGGTGAGGGTCACCGCCCCCTCGCACGATCCGGTGTAAAAGGCCACCACGACCGGCAATATAATTTATAAGTCATTACCGACTCACAATCAATTTCATTTGCTTGTCTACTTTCCTTCTCAATTCCCTTTTTGAGATTTGTAATACAGATCTAGCTCTCTTCATCTTCAATTCTTGGAAATCATTTACCAACTTCATAAACGAAGAGTATTAATATTTGATACAGATCTAGCTCTCTTAATCTACAATCTTGGAAATCATTTACCAACTTCATAAAAGAAGAGTTTTAATATTTGATACAGATCTAGCTCTCTTAATTATAAGGTTCATTTGAGGTTTACCAAATTATCTGGTTGGTAATATAATTGACAATTCCTTGTTCACTTGATGTGCATACATCTAATCTTAGGTGTATGTATAGTTGAGAGATTTTGAAACACTGATAAGAGAGCCGCCATATGTGATGATCTGATGAGTGCATTCTCAACTAATATGTACCCAATTTGCTAAGTACTTAACTTCCTTTTTTTTTTATAATCCTTGAATATTTCTTTTCTGTAAATGATACAACTTCATGGTGCTGGAAGTTTTTAATCAAGTCTTTAGAGGGAAGGCTTCTTCGTGGGAGAGAGATATACCCATGATTCTAGGATATTATGCAAGCCTCAGTGGTTTCATCTTGTATAGCCCCCTTGAACCAAACGCTCGTGCTTATGAGGTAAACATAAAACTGATATAATGTTAGATTCCCATTGATAGTGACACTAAGATTACATATCGGTTCTCTTGACTCATAACAATATATCATTTCATTCCTAACACTTGTGAACAAGATTTTGAGGCTCTCCTCAGCCCAGAAGGCGCGACGATGAGGAGTAGTTCAAAAGCATTATCATAATTGATGGATCATAACACATGTTCTTTGGAGTAGTATATAGTCTTTGAATTTCTCTCGTATAACCATGGATGTCTCATTTTCCGAGGGTCTACTATCGGCTTGTAACTTCATCATTATATTCATGATTCATCTTCATATTAGCAAGTACTTGTAATCGGACACAAACTCATTGAAATTTGTGACTTTACATAGTTTTCAACTTGTGTTACTTCTATTAACAGTATACTTGATTTATTGATCTGCTATCTATCTTGATATTGTTTTTTTCAAGTTTATTAATTTGTATAACACTTCCTTTGCAAGCCATGGTTCCTAGATTTCACTTAGTAAATTCCCAAGAGATAAATATTCAAATTGAAGTTAACCTTATATATGCATTAAGTGCTTCCTGTGATAATTGATGTCGGCACTAATAATGAGAACATCTTAAAGATTCACTCTATTAGTTCTTCATTATCATAATTTTTTTTTTGTGGTTATATATATATGGGGTTGGTTTGTTGGTGCCTCTTCATTTTTTTTTTATAACATTACCAACTTAACTAGGTTTTTGTTTCTCCTTAATAAAAGTTCATATGGTCACGAGATACTCTAGATACTCCAGAAAAACAGTGAATAACAAATAAATGGAATGTGAATTGTGAGATCTAAAAGTAAGTTTCTTACTAGAAACATGCAATTCCTTAATCTTGCTTGACTGTACCTAAAATACTCATACTACAAAAATCTACATCAGAACAATTATTTCAGCACTTGAATAGGGATCTATAGAAGAGGATCATGCTTGTAGGAAAACAAATGACATGGAACTCATATAAAGAATAACAAGAGGATTCATATCTTAATCATGAATGAAAGCAAGAAAGGGGAAAGAATTGCACATGCAAGGCAGCAAGAGAATAGGAATGGGATTTTATAAGAGAAGAATTTAGGATCCTTTAAGAGCATGACATAAACAATTTCAGAACTATTAACACAATACAATTAGGGGAAAAACACATGCATATTAGCAAGAGAGAAACTAGGGATATGTAATCAAGTGAAATAAGCATGTATGGCAGCAATAGGAGTGGTATAAGGAATGTACCAATTTCTTCAAATTTTGAAGGAAAGGTCTGCATGCAAGATCTGGACAGCAGGTATTTCTTCAAGAACAGTTGTATTATCAGTTGTTCAACCTCCAAAATTAGTAGCAAGAATTGCTACAACATCCAGCAGTAGTACATGAAGAATTTGGCAGTGAGCTGGAGCTTATCTTTTTGAGATTGAAAGAGAAAAAAATAGAAAAAGAGGAAGAGCTGTGGCTGGAGCAGTAGCTATGGCTGCATGCAGCAGCCAAATGGAGAAGAAACAGGGGCTTACAGGGACAGCAGATGCAGCCTTCGGTAGCTCCAACAGTGCAGAAGATCTCTCCTTCTCGATGGAGAAAATGTGAAAGTCGAAAGGAGAGAATAGGGTTTTGGGGGTATAAATAAGGAGATGGGAAAAAGAGTTGTTGACAAATGGAATTTGTAAGGAGGCCAAGTGGGCTGAAACGGCAGGAATTTGGTTACTGTTGCTACAGTCAACAGACTTTATAATATTCATTATTATTTTCGTTTTTTTTTTACCAAAATCATCTTATTCGTTATACATAAAAATCGACCGTATTCATGCCTCGAACGTCGGATTTCGACGCGAAATGTCTCGTTTTGATCGTCTTTCAACGACGATCAAAATGAGTATAATGTTGATATACTTTCGGTCGGGTTTTGAATACCCAAAATTTTCGGATACGGTTTTTGTTTAGGGTTAAATTTTGTGATATAAAATATCAAACGACCTTCGATTGACGAACGGTCGATTCCGTTGGTTTTGTATCGTCGAATCGGATCTAATGACGGTCTCGGTTCGTTCCGCGGTTTCCGAATTTGCGTCGCGGCTTTTCACGGCACGCGTTACGGATTTGACCGATTTTTGGTCAATTTCTCCCGAACAACTTTTGATTTACGATTAATTGATCGTTTTAAGTTGTTTAGTATTGACCGACAACGTTTTTGGGTTCATTAGACCCAAAATCGGACGACTTCGGGTTTGATTGGAAACCGGATGCTACACCGATGACAGCAAGTACACTGTGATCCACAACCACGACCACCCCTACCATGTGGTCCTCATCCACGAAACTGAGATGGATTGCCTCTTCCGCGGGAGGCCACCATAGCAGACGAATTTGGCACAGTAGCCGGGCTCGAGACGTTGATTCGGCTCAATATCTGAAAAGCCTCCTCCATGGGAGGAATGGTAGCATCCGCCAGAATCTAAGATGGAGCAGCCTCATACTGTGAGTCAAGAGAGGCTAGGAAAAACCCTTACCATCGTAGCATTCCGATATGTCTTCAACTGCTCTGGAGTAGCTGTGAGAGGCATGATGCTATGAAGCCTCTCAAACATTCCTCGTAATGCAGTGTAGTGAGCATGCATGGGTTGATCATTTTGCTTTATCACGAAGATGTCATATTGAAGTTGTAGGATTTTTGTATCATTCTTGGCTTGAGAATAAGTGGCAGCAAGGATATCCCACATGGCTTTGGTAGTGGGTTGGTGCTAGACATCGTTAGCAATGTCTGGAATCAGAGTACCAGATAACCATATCTGAGCATAAGTGTCATCAGCCTCCCATGAGGCATACAACCCTGTCTTTTCGGTTGGATCGTCCTCGGTAGGAATATGTTTCTTACCCGTCGATTTCATTAGGCTCATGAATTTGCATGGCCATAACTCGTAGTTGGATCCATCCATCGTCACAATAGGTGCAGGACCTCTGAAGAAACTTGTAGTGGGGATCTCTACCTTGCTATCTGACATTGTGACTGGAGAGAACCGGGGTTGTAGACAAGATAAACTTTGGTCTACACTGACATGACGAGGTTTGATTGCATGTGTAGACTTTACACAACCAAACGCATCAACCTGAAAACGCGGACGAGGGGCCCCTTAGGTAGACAACGACCGAACCCTAGGGGCGGCGGGACCTTAGGGCACGGGAGGCAGCATTGGTCCCTCGAGGTGACGAGACCCTAGGGCTCGGGAGGCCTAGGGCCGGCGCGTGGGGTGGTTGATCCCTAGAACCGAACCCTAGGGCACGCGAAGAAAGGGGGCACACAACCGAAGGGAGGGCGCGCCCGAAGGGAGCGGGCATGCAACCGAAGGAAAGGAAGGGGCACAGTCGAAGAGCGACACGTGAGGGATGGGAACGTGGGGATGCTGTTCTGACGGGGGGGGGGGTGCGACCAAAGGGCGGCGCACGAGGGAGGGGCGCACGAGGCTTGAAGGTGGAGGGCTAGGTTTAGGGTTCGGTACGAGAGCTCCGGTCTAGGACCGCCGCTCTGATACCATGTTGGGAAAAATGAGTTGTGTTTATTCTTTGAGCCGTAGACTTTCTTATATAGGGAGAGGCCTATGGGCAAATTACATATGGTAGACAAACGAAAAGAGAAATAGATAAAAGATACATAACATAAAATAAACTTCTACATCCTCTAATCGAGATTTGGCTTGATATCCCATTGGCTATTGCCATACCCTCTTGCACAGGTTGAGGGACTCTCTTCTGAGGCAGGTGACGTGGTCGTGATTTCGGTGATGGAAAACCCCCGTGCACTTATTGTTGCCACATGGGCCACACTGAAGATCGATGTTGGGGGAAGCATGGAAGACCCTCGATGGCTCATCAGGACATCCTAGAATAGGGGGACATCTCATCGAGTATATCCAAAGCAAAATATGAGGATCTGATGCAGCGATTGAGCCAACATGATGTTGCATTGTAATCACCTTCGTCAAGAGCTTGAACTACCATGAGCAACACCTCTATCGATACTGCAGTCTTTGTTGATCCCTCATGTATACATACATTGTGTTGTGTCAATAAGAATCCGTCTAGTTCTTCTGATTAGTTGGTAGACTCGAGTGCATCACGCCACAACAACGGTAACAAAGATCAATTCTCCATCTTTTGAGATGTTGCACCTAGCTGTACCATTGTGGTGGCAGATGGCAGATAGTCCCCTATTGCTGGGCAAGGGGAGGTTTAAGTGACTCTTAATATCTGACTTAATATTGTTCTCCTAGCTCCTCAGTTTCCTATGATTCTTTTATTCGTCTCCCGAATTGCTAAGGAGCTTTATTGCCAAGCTATTTTTGATCCAACGTCTCTTGTCTTTTAGGATATGCTCACAAACCAAGTGGTTGGTTGTGGCTGTGAGGAATGGGATGCGTACCATTTGATGCATTCTTCTTTTGCAAGTCATGTTCTGCATCTACTTGTGAGTCATCTGCCTACATATGGCACTTGCGTCTTGGTCATTTGCCTCTACCAAAATTAAGAAGAATCCTTCCTCAAATTCTGGCATCCACATCTCTGTAGTGTAAAGCCTGTCTACTTGGAAAACATCATAGGAGTTCTTTTTCAAGTTGTCCTGGTCATGTTAGCAAGTCTTTTTTTAATTTAGTACACTTTGACATGTAGGGCCTAGTCGGGTTTTAGATCATTTGGTTCATGGATTTTATCTGCTGGTTGTTGATGACTTTACACTTGTTTCGTAGGTTTTTCTTCTGAAGTCAAAATATGGAGTTGGTACTGATGAAAAACTTTATGAAATGGAAAATATGTTTGGGGTTCATGTCAAAATTATTCATACTGAAAGAGCGCTCTTGACTTATGCAATCAATACCTTTGTCCTTCCTAATCGATCATGAGATCATCCACCAAACATCGTGCCCATATACATCTCAACATAATGACATGGCTGTAAGGAAACATCATCACATCCTTGATGTGTCTCGCATCTTACTTGTTCAAAGTGCGATCTTGCTCACTTTTTGGGGTAGTGCTGTTTTTACGACTATGTATCTTATAAATCGTATGCCATCTACCATGTTGGAAGAAGAAACACCATATTCTCTGCTACTCCCCGATAAGAATTTATTCCATGTTCCACCTAAAATCTTTGGATACACCTCTTTTGTCCGCATTCAATCTATCGACCGTGACAAACTCTCTCCTCAGACTGTGAAATGTGTCTTTGTAGGCTACTTCAGAACTTAGAAGGGGTACTGGTGTTATAATCCTGTACATCATTGTTACCATGTTAGTACATATGTGATCTTTGCGTGTATGCCATATTATTCCACTTTCGGTTCTAGGATGGTCTTTTTCCTGATGAAATAGAAATTGCCAGTCTCCCTATGCCATCTCCTCAAAGAGGTTCTCCTTCTCAGCATTGAGAATCAACCTTTTTGTTAGTTTATACTCATCAGAGGGCACCCTCTACTTTCACACTAACACATGATCTCAAGGTATGTCAAGATAAGAATACTGATGAACTTATTTTTGAAGAAAATACATATGCAAGCGAGTGAGTTGCCGACGAGGAAATTCAAGATTCTCAAAATCATTCCAATCTACCCATAGCTCTTCGAAAAGGAAAACGTACTTGTACATTGCGTTCCATCTCCGACCATGTGTGGACTAGCAGGCTATCTGCGTAATACAAGTCTTTTCTGGCTGGCTTATCAACTATTACTGTTCCTTTTACATATTAGCGTGCATTACTGGTTCCTAAGCGGAACTCTGCCATGAAGGAAGAAATGTTGACTCTTCTGTCCAAAGGTACATGGTAGCTAGTTGATCCTATGAAGGACACAACCATAGTTGGCAATATGTATGTTTTTACCACCAAACATCTTTCAGATGGTTCTGTCGAATGTTATAAAGCTCGACTGGTCGCCAAGGATATACTTAGACATATGGTATGAATTATCTCGACACCTTTTCAGCAGTGGCTCGCCTCCCTATGATGAGGATTCTAATTTCCGTTGCAGTTTAGCTCTCATAACCGCTTTACCAACTGGATGTAAATGATGCATTTCTTTCTGGAGATCTAAATGAAGAGGTATACATGCAACAACTACATGGTTTTGAGACCAATGGGGAGTATCATAAGGTATGTAGACTCTGCAAAGCCATATATGGTCTCAAATAAAGCCTCAAAGCGTGGTTTCAAAACTATCTGAAATTATGTCTATGGTTGGGTTTATTCGCTCTACTGCAAATCACTCTCTATTCGTCAAGAAGACAGTGAAAAGAGCGGTTGTTATGCAGGTATATGTTGATGACATAATTCTAACTGGGGACGATACATGTGGCAATATAGATACTAAAAAGTATCTTGCAAAACATTTTGTCACCAAAAATCAAGGAGAACTTCGTTACTTCTTGGGTATCAAAATTGCAAGGAATACTGGTGGCATGATTTTCTCACAGAGAAAGTATGTTATGGATCTTCTACAAGATACAAGAATGTTAGGGGCTAAGCTAGCGTCTATTCCCATGGACCCCAACACAAAATTGTATGAAGACTCGTCTGCGTATGCTGATGCAAAACAATACAGGTGCCTGATAAGAAAACTCATGTACGCTACCATTATACGGCCATATATCTCCTTTGTTGTTAACATGGCTAGCCAGTTCATGGATAAACCATGTCAAGTACACTGGGAGGCCCTCTTGATGATTTTGAGATACTTGAAATATGCTCCAAGGAAAGTTATATTGTTTACTTGTACTAGGACATTTGATATTGTAGCTTATTCTGATGTTGACTATGCATGGTGTCTTAATGACATAAAATCTACTACCGGTTACTACACCTATATTGGTGGTAACCTAGTGACCTAGTCACATGGAGAAGCAAAAAGCAAGCAGATGTAGCCACAACTAGTGCTGAATATGAATACAGAGCAATGACCTAAGCCACTACTGAACTAATGTTGATAAAGTCAGTTTTGAAGGATTTACATTTACCAGATCCAAGCCCTATGATAATGCACTATGACAATGCTACTTCAAATAACCCTACCTTCTATGAATGCACCAAACATGTGGAGGTTGGCTGCTATTATACAAGGGATATGATTCAACGAGGAAACATCAAGACAGAGTCAGTTACTTCAGAAGAGCAAACAACTGATGTTTTCACTAAGCCTCTTACTCGATCCCTAATCTCTAGATGTATCTCCAAGTTGAGCATGATGGACATCTATGCTCCTGCTTAAGGGGGGTTATTGGAGTATTTCTGTTGTACAAACTTTAGTTTATAGTTTGGGGGTATAGATGTAATTTTTTCAAGAACCCTGGCCTCCACACTATATAAGAGAGTGCTATTCAATGAAAAAAGACACACAAGTTTTATTCTATTATGGTTGATTCTGACAAGCACAACGCTGCTTCCTGATATGTGGTAGCGGGTGAGGTCAATGATCTCGAGCGAGAGGTAGACACTCCGGCACCCACAGAGTCACGATCATGACGATGTTGACCAACTTGTTGCTCTGCAGGACCAATACACTCGCCACATTCACCGTCGCGACCGCCATTGCGATCACGATGCTGCCCTAAGAATCATAGAAGATGAGGACTTTATTGTGGTTAATTGGAGGCTTTGGAGCTATATCTCTATCGCACTCTTTGATCTCTTCTATTTGGGGCTTTGCCCTAAGGTGCCTTTTATATATATCTATTGTGCTCAGACTATGTCAAACCATCTTGGTGCGTTCAGGGTGGAAGCCTCTGATCGATGGCCTGGTCTACGTTAGAAAGGAGAGCCCTTTTGGTCGTGGTTGTTTTTGATGTGGCTCACTCCGACATTGGGCAAGAACATGTCGAGAACCGCTGAGGTGTTTCACGTGTAATGGGTTTGCGTACAGAGCAAGAGTATGCCCACTAGGAGTGAGAAAGGTGGTGGTACGAGAGGACGATATCCTAATTGGTGATGGAGGAGATTATCGAACCCTGTTCTGTGGCACGTCGGACGTAAGAATAGCTACGAGCGGTCAATTCAGCGGGGATGTCACAATGTTGAGCCCATGGGGTGTTATGGCACGGGACCTTGTGAAGCACGAGGCGAGGAGATTCTGCGGATGTGCGAGAACAAGAAGGCTTTTCTCCGTGGCGCTTCCCGAGCACCTTTGACGGTCGTATGGACTTCCGATCCCTAAGCCTGCTCCGGGTGCATGACATTCCAATCGTCTGGAGAAAGGCGTAGCTAGTGCGGGAGATCCTTGCTGGGGTGGCTTCTGTGGTTGAAATTGTGTTCGACAGCTGCGAATGGGGAAAGGAGGCGGAGCTGGTAGTTAGGGTGCAGAGGTTCAACCCTTTGGGGCTTGGTTGGAAGGAGTCCTTCCGTGGTGAGTTCTTGGAGGTTGAACTGACCACGATCAGTTCTGGCTTCTTTCACGGAGAGATAGAGTCCCCTGCTGTTGGGCACCACATGTCTTGGTTGGAGGTCATGGTGGACGACTTGATAGCGCCGGCTGAGGATGAGGGAGAAGTCATAAGATCGCGGTAGAGCATTTGGTGAGAAATCGACGCCTCAGCATCCGCGCATCATTGAAGGCGAATCTCTTTAGAGGAGATGGCCTGAGACTTCTGGGGCTGTCACGATTCCCAAGGGGGGTATCAGTGTGAAGGCGCCCTCACGCTTTCATTCTTCCGTAGGGGCACCCCTGTTCGAAGCGCGTACAAGATTAATGGGGCAGGCAGGGGGAAAGCAAGAGGGTCGAAACGGAGGAGGATTCAGATCCTTTGGCTCGAGTCTCGAGAGAGGCAATGCTTCTAGCGGATCCGGAAATGGACCTGGATCCTGATGGGTGCCTAGTAGAGGACTGTGTGTTGCGGCATGGGGCTCCTGGACTCGGGTCATGGGAGCCAACAGACTTTAGTGGCGTTGGCGGACCCTTCCACGTTTTGGCTCCAGGACTCGGGTCCGGTCCGAGAGTGTTAGGGCTCGCGGAGCCCCATGGGCATAACTTGAGGATCGATCCTCCAAGAAGTGAAGCGGCATCTCGAGGGGATCCTGTGCTGGAGGAAAGGCTCTTGGAAGGAGGGGGGAAACTCCGATCTTTAGGGATGGAGGGAGCTCCGCATGAGGCTCCTGGGCGGAAGGAAGACATGGCGGTGGTTGTGCTGGGGGTGGCGGAAGGGTGTAGTGTCTCACTAGCTTCTACGAGGTTGCTCTCGAGGCAAGAGCAGGCGGTTCTATACTGAGTTGACGAGGCGCTAAAGCTGCTGACAGAAGGGGAATCCTCTCAGATAGTCAGGGGAGACTCCGATCTTTAGGGAAGGAGGGGGCTCCGCATGAGGCTCCGGGACAGAAGGAAGACAAGGCGGTGGTTGTGCTGGGGGTGACGGAAGGGTGTAGCATCTCACCAGCTTCTGCGGGGTTTCTCTCGAGGCAAGGGTAGGCAGTTCTATACTGAGTTGATGAGGCGCTAAAGCTGCTAACGAAAGGGGAATCCTCTCATACATTCGACAGGGGGTCTAGGTTCGGTGTCTTCTTTGAGAGGGGCAAAGCACTGAAGTCAACGAGAAGTAGGCACGGGGCGTAAGCACTGGATGCTGCGGAGGGTCAGATGTCGTCATCACAAAACGCGACGGCTGACGGGCCGCCCTGGGGAAAGCCGAGCCGCTTTATTCTCTTGGATAGAAGGTTCACCGAATGTTTGGGGGTGGCACATCCACAACCGCTTATGAAGACCTCTATTGTTGCTAAGTGAAGCTGTTGTTGTGGGACATGAGGGGTCTGGGCTGACCCGAAAAACTCCTAGGCCTTGCGAACCTGCTTCGTGAGGCCAAAGTGGGCATCTTCTGGTTGCAAGATACGAAACTGGCAAGCAATGTGGTAGGTGGTGTACGTGATTTGGGAGTTGGTGGATTTTTGAGGTTGCAGAGTTGGAGGCACATGGAGCAACAGAGGGGATAATCACGGGTTGGAAGAAGAAATATTTTGAGGCGGTGGCAGAATGGAGGTCCATTTTCTCTCTCTCTCTCTCTCTCTCTCGATTTGTCTCAGGCATCGGACAGATGATTTCTCCTTTACGGTGACTAACTTTTATGGACCCATCGGAAGCAGGAGGGACTCCTTAGTGACAGACTTGGAGCAGACGAGCTTTGACTGTCTCGATGGTGTGTGGATTGTGGGGGGAGACCACAATCTTACGTTGTTGTAGGGTGACCGTCCTCGGAGGGGGGGATGGAAGTTGGCTCTGCAGATTTTTTGGAGATGACACATTCTGTGGGACTTACAGTTATAAATGCAGTAGGTTGTGACTACACTTGGCGCAATGCAAGATCAAGGTCGAGATTGGATAGGTTATTGCTTTCCATTGAGGGTGTGGAAAGATTTCCGCTCTCACAGTCTTGGGCACTTCCGCGTGCTCACTCGGATCACACGTCAATTATCTGGTCTTCTGGAGAGGAGGCAAGTGGCAGATTTTTCTTTCGCTTTGAGCGTGCTTGGCTGTTGGACGGTTTTAAGGAGATGGTGATGGGTCTGTGGAGGAAGTGGAGTCTAGGGGGTTCGACGGTTAGCATGTTTGCAACTAAACTGGGACGACTTAAGTTATTCCTTCAAGATTTTGGGAGGGAGGTGAGATTGAAAAGAAGGAGAAGAGGAGTAGAGCGTAGGAGGAAGTGGTGCATCTAGATGAACTTGATGACCTGAGAGGTTTGAACCAGGATGAGGCAGCTGTTAGATCAAGTCTTTTGGAGGTGATTATGCTGGAGGATTGAAAAGAGGAGGTGGAATGGAGGCAAAAATTCTGACAGAAGTGGTTAAGGGATGCAAATACCAGATTCTTTCACGGCATGGCATTTGGCAGATGGAAGAGGAACCATATCCATGATTTGGAGGTGGTGGGCTGAGGTTTTCTTAGGAAACACAAATTGGCGGTGCGTTGAGAGAGCATTTTGTGGAAATGTTGTGGATAAGACAAGGGGATGGGCAGGGGCAATTGGGGAATGGAATGAATTCCTTAACGGTGGAGCAGGTTGAGGATTTAGTGGCGCCCTTCTTGGACACCGAGCTGAAAAAAATAGTTTGGGGGTTGAATGTAGATGGGGCACTAGGTCCATACAGTTTTCCAATATTCTTTTACAGAGAGTTTTGGGAGTTGTTGAAGGAAGAGATTACAGAAGTCCTAGAAGAGTTCAGAGAGGGGAACATGGGTTTTGAGATGGTTAACATGGCAATGTTGTTCTGGTTTCTAAAGAAAGAAAACCTCACAAGAGTGGAAGACATCAGACCCATAGCTCTATCAAAAGGGATATACCTCATAGTGGCAAAAGTATTAGCGAACATGCTCATGGGGGTCACAGACATTATAGTTCTACAGGGGCAATCAACTTTCATTCTGGGGCGTCAAATGACAGATGGGCTCGTTATGGCTTTGGGAATTTGTTTGGAATGGAGACACAAGAATGCAAAGGGAGTGATGTGGAAGATCGACTTTTCCAAAGTTTACGATTGCGTGTACTGGAATTTCTTGTGGATGTCGTTGAGGAGAAGATGCTTCCCAGTCTGTTGGATTTCGTGGATGAAAAGATACATCACTACGTCGTCCTTTGTGGTCCTTGTAAGCAACCGTCCGGAGGGGGGTTTCTTGCAACCGCAGAGGGGGGTGCGACGGGGATGTCCTTTGGTGCGCATGTTGTTTGTTCTGGTAGCTGATGCTTTAACGGTTGCTTTCAGACAAGCGGTTTAGGGTGGCTGGTGCGAAGGCTTTCGTCTTGGTGACATCTCGATGCCATTGTTGCAGTACGCAGATGACACGGTTCTTTTCCTTGGCGGTTCAGATGAGATGAGTAGTAGAGCGACACAACTGGTAGACATTTTTAGCAGTCTCTCTCTCCGGGCTGGAAATTAATGTGTTGAAGTAAGTGGTTATCACCTTTGGGTTACAAAATGAAGAACGGGTCTAGCGGAGTTGCTTGGTTGTTTGTTGGGGGACCTACCAATTACTTACGTTGGCCTTCCATTGGTTGCAGGTAAGCTCATGGCAACAGATTGGGATGTGATTATTCAGAAGTTGGAGCTTAGGTTGGTCGGGTGGAAAGCGATTACTCTAAGGGCGGAAAACTAATTCCGGTGAAGCATGTTCTCGCGGCCATCCCCATTTTCTTTTTCTTGACCAGATTGATGTCTATAGGGGTGAGAAAGAAAGTAGAAAAACTGATGAGAAGCTTTTTTTTGGTTGAACGGGAAGCAACAGAAGCCGGGCCTACATCTGGTGGCCTGGGAGGAGGTTACGAGAGCTCGAGATCGGGGAGGCTTGGGAGTTCAGGATGTGGCTTGCAGGAACAAGGCGTTGACAAAATGGGTGATGCACGCATGGGGACCATCCGAGGATCTGGCCACAAGACTTTTGAGAGAGATTTACGGCGTGAAAGGGGGCTTGGAGGCAGGGGCTTCTCGTTTTGAGTCATCCTTGTGGCGGGAGTTGTGAGAAGCAGTGCCGCTTGTAGCGCATAGGCTAACGCCTAAGGTGGGCGATGGGCGGGGCTTCAGGTTTTGGAGGGACGACTGAATGGGGGAGGGCACCCTTGAGATGCGTTTTCCGAGACTGTTTGCGGTCGCAGCCTCTCAGGAGGTCACGTTGAGCGAGGTGACTCAAGCTGGGTGTGGAGGCCATCTTTTGCTGCGGTTCTTTCTGCTAGAAGGAGGGAGAATCTGGCTAGATTGCAGGCGGTGGTCCCTTTCCCGGATGTTTTGACTATGGCCTGGAACCACTATGCGTGGTTAGGTACCAGATTTTCGGTCAAGCAACTCTATGGCGAGCTTAGGAATGATGAAGAGGGACAAGATCCGGATTTGTACCAGGATGTGAAGATTATTTGGGCAAGCAGGATTCCAAGCAGGATAAATGTCTTCCTCTGGTTCCTGCGGAGAGACAAGCTCTGTGACAAGATTAGGAGGGTGAGGATTTTTGGGCTACATGCCGTGACATGTGAGAAATGTGGGGAGCAGATGGAAAACTTTGAGCATCTCATCTTCACTTGTGTAGCTTCAGTGAAGGTTTGGATGGAGCTGGCCATTTCATGGGTGAAGGCGGACGACATGGCAAGCTTCTGGGAGTTCATAAGAACTGCAGGAAGCAACTCCTCGGACAACATTGTTAAGCCTCTTGCGGCACTTTGGATAGTCTGGCTGGCAAGAAATGATCTATCACGAGTTTCTGTGAGTCAAAGTAATGTATCTTGTAACTATCTTTTAATTTTTTGACTATGGCCTGGAACCACTATGCGTGGTTAGGTACCAGATTTTCGGTCAAGCAACTCTATGGCGAGCTTAGGAATGATGAAGAGGGACAAGATCCGGATTTGTACCAGGATGTGAAGATTATTTGGGCAAGCAGGATTCCAAGCAGGATAAATGTCTTCCTCTGGTTCCTGCGGAGAGACAAGCTCTGTGACAAGATTAGGAGGGTGAGGATTTTTGGGCTACATGCCGTGACATGTGACAAATGTGGGGAGCAGATGGAAAACTTTGAGCATCTCATCTTCACTTGCGTAGCTTCAGTGAAGGTTTGGATGGAGCTGGCCATTTCATGGGTGAAGGCGGACGACATGGCAAGCTTCTGGGAGTTCATAAGAACTGCAGGAAGCAACTCCTCGGACAACATTGTTAAGCCGCTTGCGGCTCTTTGGATAGTCTGGCTGGCAAGAAATGATCTATCACGAGTTTCTGTGAGTCAAAGTAATGTATCTTGTAACTATCTTTTAATTTTTTGTATAAAAGGTTTGCGGTGACTCCCAAAATGGGAGCTCATCCTCTCTTCTATAAAAAAAATATCACTTGTGCCCATTTGCAAAAATCAAAACGATATTAACAGACTCCAAACTAACAACATATGCAAAAAAGAGAGGGAACCGAGGGAGTTTTACGTAAATACCCTTGTACAGTTGCCTGTTGCAATAATATTGCATGTCTTCACCGCATGTCGGTGAGAGCCACAGGGATGGGCATTGGATCGTCTCCTTGGAGTTATGGATGACATGGATCAAGGCCAATTTAATTTGACGGTCTGTTCAGGCTGCCATTCCTAACTTCTTATCCTAGACAACCCCCAACCCGATAACATGGTCTTGGGTTTGGGTCGAGCTAGCGTAAGAGCATGGAGAAGGAAGAAGAGTAAATGAAAGTGCTTATGCTGGTGACTAAACAAAGATGATAAATGGATGTCACAAAAATTTATTTTAGAGCAAAAAAAGATTAATATATTTATCAAAGCCAAACCAGTCAAATGAACCTGGAGGAGTTTTACAGTTGTTACGGGCATCATTTTTGAGGGATGAACACCAATTGTAAAATCTTTTTGAGATGACGGATCTAATCTCTTTAAGATTGTTTACTTCAAACTTTTACTTTTCTTTTCAATTCGATTAAGTTCAGAAATGAACTTTTATGTAGATTATTATACTTTTCAAATTTAGAAATGTTAGCTTGTTAACCATGATCGAATCCTGAAAATTGTTAGGACTTATCCAACTAACCAATTGATTCAAATATCATTCGAATGGAATTACAAATTATGGAAAATGATTTGCTAAAATTGATTGGATAGAATATTCTACCCCTGCCTGCGAACATGAAATCACATGTTTTTAAGATCGAGTCAGACAATCATGTAATGGGTAGAAATAGCCGTGAATTGAGAACGATCTAATATATGGTTATTATCAAGTTATTTGTTGGAGATAAGAACTTGATTAATACACCAACAACAATGCCTTTTCCACAATTAAGTTGGTTCAATTACATGGATTCTTTGCCTCTATTCAGATCTATCTTGGGTCAATCTCGGACTTATATCCAAAAGCTAACATCCCTCCGTATAGTCTCATTCCAACACTTCCTAGGTCCTCACCCTCTTTTAGCCGGCTCAACATCCCAAATCTCGCATTTCCTAACCGGTACATCAATTGACCTCCTTTGCAAATGGCCAAACTAGCTTAAGCGGTTTTCTTGCATCTTATCTTCGATCGGAGCTGCACCAACTTTTCTTTAGATTGCATGTTTTCGAATATGATCTTTACATGTGTGTCCCCACATCCACCTTAGTATTTCCATTTTCGCTACTGTTACAATGCACATGTCTGTGGTTCACAGGCCAACATTCAGATCCATAGAGCATGGCAGGTCTTATGGCTGCTTTGTAGAACTTTCCTTTGATTTTTAAAGAATTTTTCTTATCACAGAGAACAACAGAGACTCCTCCCCGCTTTAGCCAACCTGTATTTATTCTATTAGTAACATCTCCATCTATTTCTCCATAATGTTCCAAAATAGATCCATGGTATCTAAAAGAATCTCTCTTCTGAATGTTATCGTCACCAATCTTCACATCGATTCCTTCATCATTGCTTCCATCAAAAGTGCACTCCATATATTCAGTCTTAGCCCTACTAATATGAACTCCTTTAGTCTCCAATGCATGTCTCCAGATCTCGAACTTCTCATTTATTCCATTTCTAGTCTCATCAATCAACACAATATCATCAACAAACAACATACACCAGGGTATCTCACCCTGAATTTGACTTGTCAACTCATCAATAATCAATGTAAAAAGAAATGGACTCAAAGTTGAAGCTTGATGTAAAGCAATGCTGATGTCAAAATAGTCAGTCTTCCCAGACTGGATCCTTACACAAGATAAAGCCCTATTACTTATCCTTTATGAGGTTAATGTATAGGATATGTGCTTGTCTCTTCTCCAAAACTTTCCATAATATCTCACGTGGAACATAATCGTATGCTTTCTCTTAATCATTAAACATCATATGGAGGTTCTTCTTTTTAGCTTATAATTCTCCTTAATTCTCTGCAAACAGATGGCTTCAATAGTTGAGCGACTTGGCATGAATCCGAATTTGTTTTCTTTTACTTTGGATACTTGCCTCAACCTTCTTTCGATTACACGTTCCCAAATTTTCATAGCGTGATTCATCAGCTTAACACCTCTGTAATTTGAACAATTTTGAATGTCCCCTTTGTTCTTATAAAGGGCTGCCACGGTACTTCCTCCAATCTTCAAGCATTTTCTTGCTTCCCCAAATAACATTGAATAAATTAGTAAGCCAAGTCAAATCGCACTCACCTAAAACTTTCCATACTTATATAGGAATGTCATCTGGTCCTACACCTTTCCCAGGTCTCATAACCATCAAAGACTCTTCTGCCTCCTTTTTTGTATTCGTCTATAGCTTGCACGATTCAAGTGACTTTCACTACTAGTTAGATCACCCATAGTGATCTCTCTATTTCCTTCCTTAGTGAAATACTTATGGAAATATGGCTTCCATCTAGTCTCTATATCCTTCTGAGTAACAAGCACGTGACCTTCCTCATCCTTAATGCATCTTACTTGAGAAAGGTCTTCGGCTTTTCTTTCTCTTGCTTTGGCCAACCTGAATATATTCTTCTGGCCCTCCTTAGAGTCGAGATTTTTGTACAAAACTTCATAAGTTTTTGACTGAGCTTCGGTTACAGCCTTCTTTGCTTCCTTCTTGCTATTTTGTAGTTTGTGACAATTTCGTCTGTTCTATCCTTAGACATTGCTTTAAAGCATGTTCTTTTAATTTTGAGCTTCTCTTGCACCCTCCACTACACCACCAAGTCTCCTTTTAGCCTAGAGCTCCTCCCTTTGACTCGCTTAGCATCTCTTTGGTTATCCTTCGGATACAAGATGCTACCGCCTCCCACATCTTGTTTGCACTTCCGCGACAATCCCAAGTTAAGTCTTCTAGAACCTTCTCCTTAAAGCTTGATTGTTTCAGTTGAAGATTCCACCATTTGGTTCTAGGGATCTTGGGAACCCTTCTTTTCTTTACCAGCCCTTTTATTTGCACATCCATGACTAATAAGCGATGTTGGGTTGTTAATCTCTCTCCTGGGATTACTTTGTAGTCTTTGCAACACAACTGATCTCTTCTCTTCATTGCAAAGTAATCTATCTGTGTTCTAGTCGAGCCACTCATATAAGTAATTAATGCTCCCCCCTCTTCTTGAAGAGAGTATTTATTATGAAAAGATCATAAGCCGTTGCAAATTTTAGAATGACTTTTCCCCCTTCATTTCTATCCGCGAAACCTCCATGAACACTAGCTTACCCTGAAGCATCCTTTCCACATGTCCATTAAGATATCTACCAATGCAAATCATCTCTCTTTGCGGGATTCCTTGCAAAATCTTATCCAAATTCTCCCAAAAAGCTTGTTTAATCCTTTCATCTAAACCAATTAGTGGTGTATAAACTTAAATGATATCCAAAATTTCTTCTTCAAGCACCAATTTTAACAAAATAATCTGATCCCTGAATCTTTGCGCCTCAACCACACAATCTTTCAAATCCGTGTGAGTAATCACTCCAACACCGTTTCTACCTTTATCTTTACATGAATACCAAAGTTTAAGGCATGTCTTCTCGATATCCCGTGCTTTCTCTCTAACCCATATTGTCTCTTGGAGGCACAGTATATGAATCTTCCTTCTTTGCATCGTATCTATGATCTCCATCGATTTGCCAGTCAAAGTGCCAATATTCCAACTGTCTATCCGCAACTTCCTTTGCAATGTCTTTTTGGACTAACTTCTTTACTCGTATGCATCCATCATGCGAGAACCCTTGCAAAATTTGGACTGCATCCGAGTGGCGATGCTGCAGAGCTAGATTATTTACTTGCACGCGTTTCTCATGCGAGAACCCTTGCAAATTTTGAACTACATCTGGGCAGCGATGTAGTGGTCCTTGCAAATTTTTCAATGCATTCGGACGATGCTTCACGACACAAGTAGTAGAATGCCCCAACGATTTCTGATGTTTGCTTAAATTCATGTTGCAAAGATTGGACTGTCTTAAGGCAACTTCCTAAATAGTACTGTAAAAAAATATTATTTTGGAAGTTTTTTCCGACTGTTTTTCTTTGGTTGTCGGCTATCTAACGCAACCTTCCTCAATTTACCTGTGCTTGGGACCGTCCATGGCTGTGGTTGATTAATGATTTAAAAAAAATGAAATGTTGAGATACTAGTGTGGTTAATTAGAGGTGACTATATCCCATATTAGAATCATATCACCATCCATTCTTGTTTCTATATAAGAAGAGATAGAAATAACCTTCTTTTATTTGGATTTTTCCTCACCGTCTCGCTATCTGCACTATAAGTAGAGTTGAAGATTAAGTTTGAGGTAGAGATGCCCACCCATGAACATCTGTTGTAAGAGTCTTCTTCAAGGTAAAGATTGAAATCTCGCTTGTTATTCCTCTTGAACCACCAATTTTGAATGCTATTACGATTATATCCATTACATGTGATTTAATATGCTTCGATCTTTGACTATTTGACATGTTTCTATATTGACAGATTAGATGTGACCGCTCTCCTTTAAATCTATTGATTGTTGTAACCTATCCAAATATTTTTTGTAAAATGATGGTGAAGTGAGATGGATCCATTGATCATTGGTCCTTGCCGGAAATCGAAGTAGATTGGATCATTTTCGATCTAATTTAGTGGTCTCCTTTGAGATATGAGCTCTTGTTGATGTTGGCGATGTTATGGCGTTGATTGATTGTTACATAATATTAGATCTATAGTTGAGGGTGATGTGTGCTGAATTTAGGAAATATCAGGTTCAATTTGGGAAGCTTAGGGCTACTAGAAATCGAATTGGACCCTTTGGGTGTTCAAAAAATAATTACAAGTGTTTCAAAAATTGAATCGTGGATTTCTCTTTTTCGATAGTTAAACTACTTTAGATGAAATATACTGTGATTTTTTGTTTAGTATGGTCAATAATTATATAATTAAATAATGTACCTATAATCCGTAGAAATACCATCCGAACTTTGAAAATAAATGTATTCTTTCAAAAAAATTGCAAGTATGTGTACATATCAATCAAGAACTACCACTTACATGCAAGCGTAACTGATGGAGTTTCTCGAGGAGGTAAGGATGGATCACTTTTCATCATTGTGGATCATATTGATATTTATGCGTAAATGAAATGTGCATCACATGAATTTTTTTTACCGAAGTTGTGTGTCTAATTACTTCCGCTTGTCATTATGCTTTTGACTAAAAGGATATATGACCTCACAGTTTATATGCCACTATCCTCGGTATTTTTGTGCATTTATTTCATCTAGAAGGAAATAGGTTATCTTGGCTCCCATATAGTCTTTGTGACTGGAACATGCACTTATTTTTTGAATCCAAGGCATGGATTTAATATGTTCTTATTTTTATGGATATGAATCCATACATTTGTAGATTTATGTCTTATTTTTGTGCATATGTTCTATGAGAAAACCCTTAAGTACTTAAGGAAAATCATTGAGGTTGATCTAAACGTCAGCTCATGTACCTTATGTTTTGATACGATCGAAGTCCAACAAGCACATCCGAACCCCTAAAAGAATTTTTAGATGTGAGGTCGGTAAACTAATTTCATTTCTGAAAGACCGCATAAGTTCAACACTTTTTACGGAGTATTGGGCTTGCCTTCTCTTACCATGAAGAAGTTATCAAGGGAAAACCCTTTCTGAGAAGGTTCATTCTTCCCATCTGAAAGAACTTGCTAGAGATACCTTTAAATTCGGACTCTCATTGAAGCTTAAAGCTCCTCCCAAGGAACTTAAAAATAGGTTATTGATGGAGTTTCTTAAAAAGGCTACATGTGAGATGTACTCGCGAGAAGGTGACATGTAAAAGAGGTTGCTCGAGAGGTGACACATTTCCTGCGAGGGAGCTTGTGTATGAGAGATGCCTTTGGAGAAAGTGGCTTCATCGTCTTAACTTGCCATTGCGAAAACTACTGCGACTGTCGAGGTTTCATGTAATTCTGATAATGAGCTAGGTTGGTTGGTTGATTTCGGTGTATCCCTCCATTTATGTGGGATGTACAATAATTTAGCAAGTTTGAACATGTAAACCTTGATTGTGAGGTCTGCGAGCATTTCACTATCTACTGTGCTTATGATCTATTCATCAAGGGTCGGAGTCATTCCATTTTTTACTCTGAATCTAAGTTGTGTTTGGATTTATAACTTATAAGCAGGTGATTACTTGTAGTCATGAAGAAAAGGGTGTCTGTTACATGATGTAGTTTCTTTATGCTCTGGACATACCACTGATGAATCCACGATTCATTATCTTAATAAATTTATCTTAGCAAAATCTCTTATTAAAGTCTCTAATAAATATCCATAAAATCAATAAATTAACAAAATGACTCTTGCAAGTAAAATACACTAATTATTACATGTTATATTGTACAAAATAAATTAACAATAAAAAGACGCAATATAAAGGAGTTTTTCACTTGTAAATAGCCCAAAACTTCATGTATTTTTAATAATTTCATTTCAACTCCTTTTTGTCTAATTCTTTCTCTGACTTGTTCATAAAAATGTATATAAACATACAAATATACAAAATAAATTCCATCTCAAATAAATACTCTTAGCAATGTTGTAAAAGTCACCCGACTAGCCTGACTAGTAGGTCCGACTAGTCTAGTTAGTGGGGTGACCGACTGAGGATCGACTAATTCCGACTAGGTCCACTAGTCAACCAATTTTTGCTTATAAATACCACATTTTCTTACTTTTTAAAAGAAGACTTACTCTAATATGCTTAATATTTTATTTAAATTCAATTACTTATTTTGATTCATTATGATAGTAAAAAAATATATAAATCTATGTAAATATATTATAATATATGTAATGGCTTATATATTTTAAAAATCAAAGCCGATCAAAGCCCGACTAAATCCGATTAATCGTCCGACTACCGATTAATCCTTAGTCAGTGACCTGACCGACCGAGTATCGATTACCGACTTTTACAACCTTGACTCCTTGATCCCAAAGAGAAAAAGCAATGAAGTCCAATTTCCTGGCCAAATTCCCGCTCCGTATGAACTCCAAATTCACCAAATTCACTTTTAAAGTTTAGAGGCAAATTCCTTAGTAACGTTGGTAGAAAAAAATTCTTTAAATAAGCCACCATTTATTTTTCTGTGATTAGCGTGGATATATCGCATACAATGTATGCGCTATAGAATAGCGCAGCTATTGTATGTGTTGCCCAATAGCGTAGAAAAAGCGTGCGTTTTCAGCATTAGCGCAAAGAATCCCTGCGATATGCCCTGTACAAAAAATAAAAGACAGAGAGCGAACGAAGGGTCACTTACGCTGAAAGAACCCTTCGTTCGCTCTCGCTCTCTGCAGTGAACACCGCACGAGCCTCCTCCCCTGCCTGCCATCCTCCCCGCCTCCGCAAAGCCTCGTCGCCGCGGCTGCCAGAGGCGTCTCCGCTGTGCTGTCATGTCTCCTCTCCGTCGCTGCTGCCGCTGCCTCCTCGCGACCTCCGCCCAGCCTCCTCTCCGGCGCCGCTGCTGAAGCTCCTCCTCCGCCGCTGCCGTGCCTTTCCCAGCTCGATCTCTCGCGTAGGAAAGTCGGAAGGTCTCTCCTTTTCCCCTGTGAGCCGGAGCCCCACTGCCTTACAAGAGTAATGGTTTTGACATTATGTAGTTAGGCTTCTTTATCTATTATGCTTCATCATTTTGTAGTTGGACGTTGTGATTTTGTATGACCTAAGACCATGTGAATATAATTTCTAGGAGGTCAATGGATTCCATATTTTGCGTATTTGAGTTGAAGAGTCATAATGAAGACTCTAGTAGTACTGTCAAGCGAGGTCTGAGATTGAGAAAATCCATGTCGTATGAAGAGTTGTTGGATTTGGTTTGTAAGAATTTTCGTTGGATAGGAGCACTTACAACGTCAAGATATCGCAACGCATTGGAAATGGTTCCGTGATGACGTCCATTACAGATGATGATGATGTAGACAATGTTTTCCTTTACGCTCAGACATATGTAAACTCGTCTCCCATAGAGATGGTAGTAGATGCATCTTTGATTGAATTTGGAACCGAGCAGCGCACCTTTGAGCATCACAGTGCGCCCACATTTGCAGATCTATCTAACGACGAGGCACCTATTCTGGCACATAATGATGAGAGTACATTTATTAGCGAGGCTTTGATGAGGGAAGTGGATCGCGTTCTGAATGACTGTCCTCCAGAGGTCACTGATGATGAGATAGAGAATGAAATTGAGGAAGTTGAAGATGTCGGTCATGATGTAACAAATGGTTCTCAAATTGTCTCTTCAATACCCTTCGTCAATGTTTTAGGCGGTGACGACCTCGCAAATTTCGAAGATAATTTTCGAAAGGAAAGTGCCATTGACAGCATTAATGATGAACTACGAAAGGGTCGCACTTTCAAAACGAAAGATGACCTTGTTTTTTTTTTTGTGAAAAGGTACCACATTTTCTCCCATTACAACTTCACTGTTGAAGAATCGACCACATTGATTTGGTCCATCTCGTGCACGATGGATTCCATTGGATGCAAGTGGTTTTTACGTCGTCATTACCATAGATTCGATGGGATGTGGGTAATATCCAAGCTTGGCGATCCACATTCATGCATCAATCCATCTATAGGTCAAGATCATCCCCAACTTGACTGCAATTTCATGGCACGAGAAGTTCTTGACTTTGTGAAGGACGACTCAATTGTTTCAGTTTCAACTCTGAGGACGCATATCAACAAGGTGTACAAGTACTTGGTTACAAAGAAAAGGGTGTGGGATGCGAGACGAAAGGCGATTGCAATCATTTATGGTGAATAGAAGAAATCCTATTCGGAAATGCCACATCTCTTACATGCTTTGAAGGTTGCCATTCCAGGGATAAAAATTGCTATTACGCATACGGAGCATCTTGATCCAAGGAAGCCACATTATCGTAGATTTCAGCAATGTTTTTGGGCGTTTGGTCCATGTATTGAAGCGTTCAAGTATCGCAGGCCACTGATCAGTATAGACGGTACACACTTGTACGGAAAATATATACAAAAATTACTGATTGCATGTGGGATTGATGGTGATAACCATATTGTCCCACTTGCCTTTGCCATTGTAGACAAGGAATCTGTGCCAAGTTGGAAGTGGTTTCTTTCGCTATTGCGTATCAAGGTTATTGGGATGCATCCAAGTTGTAAGTTATGTATTTCTATTTATCTCAAAAAAGTTATTACGTTCGTTTCAGTTCATATCATAATTACTATGCAGGTTTCATCATGGCTACGATATCAGCGAAGGGAGAAGCAAGTACGACATATACCACTAGATGAGCGGATCCGGCCATTTGTTTTACAGGCAGGTTTTAGAGGAGTTACTGAGTTGGAGTTCATAGCCCTGGACCGGCATCTTATTACTTCCTTGTGGAGCGATGGAAGCCGGAAACACATACATTTCATATGGCCAACGGGGAGATGACGATTACTCTTCAGGATGCAGCTGTGTTGATGGGATTGCGAGTAGATGGCATGGCAGTGACCGGTGCCACATCGACTGTAGGGAAATGGGCTGATGTTTGCGAATAATTACTTGGCGTTCGCCTATTGGAGAACGAGATCCAAGGCTCGAGGGTGCTAGCGAGTTGGTTGTATCAGTCATTTGCACATGTGCCTGCCCATGCAGATGAGGTGACATTGATACGTCATGCCAGGGCGTATATCCTGCAACTCCTTGGTGGTGTTCTTATTCACGGACAAGAGCGGATCGTTGATATCTATTATAACTTTACCGCTTTTATCCGATCTTGATGTTACTGGTACTTTCAGCTGGGGATCTGCCACGTTGGCTGATTTGTACATGCATCTTTGTTACGCTGCAGACATGGGAACTGAGGAGATAGGGGGTTCTGTTATCCTTTTACAGCTTTGGGCGTGGGAGTACTTTCCCCATATAGCCCCTGTTATTAGATTGAGGCCCCAATGGCATGGGCGACCATTAGGTGTTCGGTGGAGGGCGGAGTTTGAGAATAGACGGCAACCAACACACGTTCGCCCATATCGTGATGCATTTGATATGCAATCGCCAGAGCAGGTATAAATTTTTGGAAAATTTATTGTTTTCAATTATCCATGGTGTAATCGAATTCTGGTATGTGCAGGTTTTGTGGATGCCGTATGGGAGCGACATCTTGGAAGATCTTCCACAGTACTGCCTCGATGGTCAGCATGTTTGGACGTCACGTGTACCTCTTATTTACTTCCGAGTGGTCGAATACTACTTTCCCGACCGTGTCGTACGCCAATTCGGTGGATGCCAGAGTATTCCAGCTCCCTGCGACACTGATGAGGTGTTACATGCGATCAATCTGCGGGGTAAGGTGGATGTAGATTGGAGAGAGAAGCATGTTGACCACATCAATGCTCTGATGTCTCGACACGATATAGTTCTCCACATAGACCAATCCATTGGGGTTAGCACAACTCCAGATTACATGGATTGGTATCTCCGGATCACCAGAAGATACGTGGGGAGATTAGGTGCAATCCTCGCCTACAATGTAAGTATACATAATCCAAATATATTTCACTAACTTGTAATCATGTAAATTCACATTTATTACAAATTTTCAGATGCAAAGATGGGATCTTGTTATGGAATTAGGAGGAAGAGATCGTGGCCACTACCAGTATAGAGACATAGCACAAGAGACCAAGTCCGAGATGGAGCGTCCATTAGCAACTCAATTTATAGATGCTATGATCTTGAACAAGTAGTACACGCAACAGGAGGATATCCAAGATAGAGGAAGAGGACGTGGCAGAGGAAGAGGTCGGGCTAGGGCACAACAACAACATGGTTATGGACGAGGTCGGGCTAGGGCACAACAACAACAACAAGATTTTGCACATGGCGTCAACTTGGAGGAGGGACACCAGGATATGGATGAGGTTCCTGACTTTGTTTTAGAGACACAGTTTGTCACACCGATTGTTGAACCTCGAACCGGCGAGATATCAACTCCACAAGCTCCTGCAAGGAACATTAGAGGTGAAGAAGCTCAACATGCGTATGCTGCATTGACACCGCCACCTGCGCCCACCTTCGAAGAGGAAGAAGGCATTGGAAGTTCTCAGTTGCAAGGGATTGATCTTAGATTTGGAAGGACTGCATATCAAAGGAGGAGGAAGAGATAAATGTGTAATGTAAACAAAATTTGACAATGTAGTCTTACTTTTTTGTATTGTACCCCTCATGTACTCATTTCGGATGCAATGAAGACTACCTATGGACGTCTATTCAAATAAGCTTCAAATTTTGTACATATCTTATGCTTGAAGAAGTTTAGTGAATACAATTCTCAGGGTTTGTTTGGTTGCAGGGTTGGGCAGGGTTGGGTACTATTCACAGGGCTGGGTGAATAGTAAACTGTGAAGAAGGAGTACCCTTGTGAATAGTACCCAACCCAACCCAACCCTGCCCAACCTTCAACCAAACGAACCCTCAATGTTGTGGTTCTGTTCTGTCCAAGCTTCTGCTTCACTTTATTTTTTTGGCCGAGTAGCAGGCTATATCGCAGCTATTACCTGCGCTATAGGTAAAAGGCGCACAAAAAGTCTGCGCTAAACTAAAGAGCATAGAATACATGCGCTTTACTATAGTGCATATAATAACTGCGATATGCCTACACTAATCAAAGAAAAAAAATTCTTTCAGCTTAGTTGGAGAATATTGTTTTCCAACTACGTCTCTTAGGAATTTTTCTCTAAAGTTTAAGTTAGAAAATTATCTATCCAACGGAAGTGGTTTCACTATTAGAGCTCATTTGTAAAATGTGTGTTTTGAGACCTAGGTGTACATTGTATATAATGTAAATATTCATTCTTTCTTCATTTTTTATTTACTTTTTTTAATTACTAAAAAATCTAAAAAAAATCATTGTTGTGTTGTATTTTATTTCTAGTATTTTATTGATTTTTTGTTGTAAATTTCTCTCATTAAAAATACAAAAAATTTAAATTAGAAAAGTAAAATAATGTACATGTTATTTGTCTTTTTTTGTAAATTCTCCAGTATTTTTTTCTCTATTTTTTGTTGTATTTTCGTAACCTACTTTATCTTATTATTTATTTTTTTATTTAATTTCCATTCTCTACAATAACCAATTCAACTCCATTATTCCACCATTTTTTCTAACTTCTAATTGAACTCCACCATTTTATTAACCTCCCCCCACCACTTTCATAACTTCTAATTTTTTCTCTTTATACACATCTCATCCTCCTCATTTTGCACTTGATCTATCTTTATGTAAGGAGAGCCTAGTTCCCAGAGTTAAATCGATGACAACGACACAACTACGGTTGAGCAACGGCAGCCCTCTCTCTGGTGAGATCCGTTGGCTTCTTGGCCAACATAAGCCGCATCCGCGCGCTGGTCAAGCTCATCGCTTACCGGCGATTCGAGTGAGAATCATGCTTCTCGTGAGCACACCATAGGCGACCGCTTCCATCGTAGGTAATTTTTCTTTCATTTTGTCATCGTCGTTATTTTTTGCAATTTTTTTATCACACCGCCACTACTACATCTTCATTTCTCTACCCCATCATTTACTACCTCCATCATATCATCCCCTACCACTATATTCATTTGATTTATTCCCTGTTTGAAGAAAATTTAAAAAATTCTAAAAAAGTAATTCACAACAACAGAGACAAAATTCAAAAAAATAAATAAAAAATAAACAGGAGCTGCATCGTCGGCGGCCTGCCGCTTACCCCCACCGCGCCCTGCTTCGCCCAATCTCCCAGCCGTCGTCTCACTGTCGACAACACCCCGTCCTAGCCACCAAGCGCAGGCCTCCGCCAACGTCCACTTCCAGGCGACCCTTCGCGCGCCGCAGATGCCCGCTGCCTCACTACTCTCACGCGTAGCTTCCAGGCGTGGCCGCCCGCAGGTCGCCATCTTCTCCAACCTCTGCCCAGTCGTTCACGCCGCCACAGTCGCCTCCTCCGCCAAAGCGTCACCCACCTCCAGGTCGCCCGCAGGTCCGCATGCGACCCCCTCTGCAGTCGTGCGCCACTCGCCACCAAGCAGCCGCGCCACCGGAACTCCTTCGCGCATTGCTCCAGGTTCGATCGCACGCGGCCCCCTTCCGCCGCTCCGTCGCTCGGTGCCGCCCCTGCGGCCTATACGCCTGGAACGAACGAAGAAGAAGGTCCTTCCTTTCTTATTTTTTATTTGGAAAAATTGTATGTTTTTCATATTAAGTTTCTGTAATTACAAGAAGGTCCCTGTGCTTAGTTTTGTTGTATGTTGTGTTTTCTGAATTTGAAAGGACACCTCTGTGTTTGCCTCTTATGTTGGATATCAATTTTGCATCATTTTATTTAATTAAAAATGTCATGTTGTTGAGCAACTAATTCTCTACCACTGTGATATTTATTTATATTTTTGTGAGCTCTAGATAATTAACTAAAAATGTTTAAGTGAAAAGTTCATATTTGACCCAATTTGAGCTCTTAAATTCATATCTCACTCACGGTTGGTCCAAAAATTCTTAAAAAATCAGAAATGATTCCTTAAAACAGAGTTTAATTACTGTCTAAAATTCATCTTAATTGGAGTTGTCTTGTGCCTTAGATAAATTTATAGCGATTTTCGTAATTGATTTTTAATTAGATCCACAAACATTATTTTTACAAAATTTTAGATCTCTTGGATTCCACATAAAAATACCTATGTGAAGTAATTCACTCTCTGGTTAATTTGAGAATGTGGATTTATTAGAAATTAATTACTCACTCTCACTCGGTTTTCGTAAAAAAATCCATAAAAAATTCATATTTTGTCAGAAAAATAAAAAATTTACTGTAGCATAATTGCATCATGTTTTCAACAACAACAACAAAGCCTTTTCCCACAATTAAGTAGGGTCGGCTACATGGATTCTTCGCCTCCATTCAGATCTATCTTGGGTCAATCTCGGACTTATATCCAATTCCAGTAATTTTTTATATTTTTTTGCATTATGTTTGTGTGAAAAATTTCGAAAAAACCATAAAAGTGTGCATTTTTCATTATTGCGTGGTAACCCATAAAATTCCAAAAAAGGTGTTTTGCATTCATCACTGGATTAGGGTTCTAGGAAAAATATAATTTGACTCAATTGAAATGATTTCCTATTAAAATTAATTTGGCTAAGCTGTGCGCTTTCTTAGTTTCTTGATTCACCTGCATATTGCATTTCACATTCATTTTGAATTAAAAAAATACAAAAAAACGCATTGAAAATCGAAACTTAAATTTTTGAATTAACACGAAGTTGTTCCTTTGCCTCCCTGTGTTCGACCCCGGGCTTGCTCGGGATATAAATTAAAGTCGAGTCCTCTTCACTGAGATCCTTCTCTCGATTCTAACTGATCGCTAAGTACACATATTACAACGACTGCAGATTAAGTCACGTATTTAACGGATCGTTCAGATGGCGCCGTTGTCGGGATGCAAACAACTTGGGATTAATTTGGAAAATTAGATTTAGATTTTCACATACTCGGGAAGTCTGACCCCCGAGCCACATTGTATTTATTTCATTTTTCTTTCAATTATTTTTCTACTTTATAGTGTATATATTTTGTTATCTATCTCTCTAACATAAATTTTATTGTCCTTGCGAGGGCCCGGTGGACTTAAAGTGCGTCGGAGGTCGACAGACGTGACGCGCGTCGACTGCTGAAGATCAAGGATAATTAATTTATTTTTGAGAGAATTTTTGTAATTTTTGTGTTGTAATAATTTAGGTAATTCGCTCTTTACAGCGGTTCTTGTTTGAGAGCTTGCACTTGCAAAAAAGATTTGGGCTTTATTTTGTGGTGTGTCGAGACCTGTTTCACTCTCCGGTGAGGGTGGGGCTCGACTTAAATGACGGAATTAAGGTTAAGTACACAGTAGTATAGAATCAAATTTGTTTGTGCCCATCATAATTTAGGCCACACATATCTTAGAAGATTCACATATCTGATAAGATTCATAATGAGACGTACATAGACACGTACTACTTAACTTAAATTAAATCAATTCTTCCTCGCTAATAGTATATTGTTTAGGTGTGGTTTTCTCGATCTGCATGCATGTAGTGTAAATTTAAAAATTCAGTTTTGCATAACGCATGGAGAGTGTTGGAATTCACTGTAAGTATATCTTCTTCTGAGCATGCATCATCGTTTCACGTTTGCATTCTGATTTCCGATCCCCCTCTTGTTTTATAACTTAAGGTCAAAAAGGAAATTGGGATTGAACGGTAGACATGCCTTGTTGTGTTCGGGTAAAATTCAAGTGATAACCTAACTCTAAAATTGGGATTGAATTGAGCTTGTCGATTAAAATAATTTGGAATAAAAATAACCTTGTTTACGGGTGCATAAAGCCCTCATTGTTTGAATTTACTTGCAAGTGTGAGAGAGACGACCTTAGGATAGAGCTAAACTAGGATTTTTTACAGACTACTGGTTTTTTATTTTTAGGCTATTAGCTACTTTTCAGTGAGGATCTACGGGTAGCCGGTAAACGATTCAGATTTCCTTAGCAGAGTGGGAGGTTTAGAGGACGCCTTAGTTCTCAAGGAACAGGTAGCCGTATTTATACGGTCTTACTCCTATATTGGATAAAAATAGGTCCACTTAGTCGTAGGAACCGTGCCCGTCTGTAAGAAAGTACGGGCACCTAACATCTCGTCAATCTTTCAGGATTACATTAATCACCAACTAAAATTGACCAAATAATTGGGTCGAACCCTTACGGCCATCACGTGTTGAGTTGTTGAAATTGAGGGTTTGAATTGCGTTTGTATTGTGTGAGTTTACTCCGTACATTTATGTGCACTGTAGAACTAGTGCCTCATTGAATATCGTGTTTTAATCGGATCTTTTGACATCGAAGATGACTAATTGGAGGGATCTCTCGGTGAACCCTCCAAGAAGTACGTCTTCAAAGGTCCAGGCGCAACTTGTACCAACCTGGACTCATGACCCTCTTGAGCCCAGGATCACCCTCTCTCGGGATGCTTACTCTCAAACCATTCCCTTTCTCTCTTCCCACCTCACTGAGGAAGACCTTCACCTCGGTGATAATATCTTGATTCGTAAATCCTCTTCTAATCAAAAACACATTGCTGATGTAGGACCTAAAAAAGATTGAAGTAAAATGCTTTCGAATAAGAAAGAAGAGGAAGAAGAACACCTCGAAAATCAAATGGGAATGGTATTTGCCAGATTAGCCGCATCTGAGCAGGAACACACACTACTCAGAGCTCAGTTAGGATAGCTTAATGTTGGGGTCGAACCACCAATGGATGCGGCATATAACCGCGGGCAGTACAGAATTCGGATCTACTTGAGTCCGACCGAGCCTGAAGTTGATTACGAGTTGAAGCCGCAGTTTTTGAATTTGCTGCCGCATTTTGATGGGATTGCTTCTGAGGAGCCATATGCATTCCTAGGGGACTTTGAGCTCGTCTTCGCTAACCTCAGACATCCTAGGTTTAGTTAGGATTATATTAGGCTTACAACCCTTCCATTTGCCTTGGATGGCAAAGCCGACTACTAGGTGAAATATCTTGAAGTTACAGTCACCACTTATGTCCAGTTTAAGGACCTATTTCTGAAGAAGTTCTACCCCTTGAGTAGGACTAACATGATGAGGATGCGCATTATGAGTTTTTCCCAATTACCCTATGAAGCCTTCTGTGATTCTTGGGAAAGATTCAAGGACATCCTGCAGAAGTATCCCTGTCATAGACTAGATGACAACCTCTTGGTCCAGTCGTTCTTCGTTGGTCTTAACCCTGAGATGTAGGGTTTAGTGAGCGCTATACATCATGAGGATCGGATACCGTATGAAAGGTATTCGAGCAAATGGCTGAAATCAGCCGCTCACAGATGGTCAACAGAGCTTATACATCTTCCCCCAATTCACTCTTATCTGGAGGGGGAAGTCAGCTGTAGTTGATGTCTCCCAGGACGTGATCCCTTGCATAGGACTCCTTGCAAACAAGCTTACATTAGTCGAGAGGATTGACAGGAGGATTGATGAATTGGGCCGGAGCGTCTCCAAAATTCCAAAACAAATGGAGGAGTTGACTAATAGGGTATCTAAGATAAAGATACCTGCAGTGACTGCACCATCTGCCCCCGTATACCGAGTTCACCATATCCAGGAGCAGTTGGTGTCAGGCAAGGTTTGAAAGAACGAAAGGCGGAACGAGGCGGTTCCACCAGAATCGAGGCGAGGCATAGCCTGGAGGCAGTCGAGGCGTAAGCCTCAGTTTTCCCCAAAACAATTTACTAATCTAACATCTTTTATTGTATAAATATCAAGAAAGCAATATAATAACACATAGGAATTCAAATGCAGTCCATTGTTGTCTTAGACTCGTAAACTTGTAGTATACCAAATGTTAGAATTAAATGCAAGACAAAATAGAGAGTACAAAACATAATAAGTTCCAACTTCTAGATTTCAAATCCTATTTCTAATTCAAAAAGTAGAATGTCGATTCATGCTCGTCTTCTAGACTCCTAGAGATCTTCTAATCATTGTCGTGAACTCTAACAGCGGCAGCAAGACTATCATCCTCTGATTCACTACTGCTCATTGGATCATCCAATGAATCATCCATGTAGTTTAGATTTTCTTCATCATCATCTCCATCGCTAACATCATCTCCAGTATGAACCTCGTCCTCATCAATATCAACCACTGCTTTACCTGTATTATACAATACCATTGTTATTTGTCACTTTGTTAGTATATTGTATTTTTATTCTAATGAAATAAGTTTAACATCACATTTACCTTTCTCTTCTTCCTACGAGAATCATCTTGTTCTTCTTCAGCTTCCGCAGCATCCACCTCCAGAGGAGTATTTGCATCAAGCTCATGATATGTATCTTGTTCACATGTTTGAAGCTCTGAAATCCACTCATCACCAGAATCCACATCTTCCAAGCACAGGGGATCCTCCACAGTCTTTTTCTTGACCTCCCTCTGCTTCAACTTCAAGTTGAACATCACATAAACCAAATCATTGAGTTTTGCTTGTGTGAGACAATTTCTCCTCTTCGTACGTACCTACCCAATATACATGGACAAGCTTCAAATATATATATAATTAGAGAATAGGTTTATGATCTACTCAAGTCAAAATACTACCTGATTAAATGAACTCCAATTGCGTTCACAACCAGATGCAATACATGTCAAACTCAAAACTTTTTTGGCAAACTTGGTCAGCTCAGGAGTATCATCTCCAAATGTCCTCAACCAATCAGCTGATGATGGTCGTAAATTCATAAGATATGGTTAGATTTAATAATGAAAAGCAAAGAATAATATATTGAGACTCTAGAGGAATATATTACCAGGACTCCTCTTCTTGCGTGTATTTATAGCATTAGAATATCCAAACAAACCTTGTGCACTCCTGAAATCATCTATCTGTAGATCCACTTTCTCCCTCTCCAAGGGATCGCTTATCAACCTCTCCATGCAAGCATACAACCCAATCTTTATCTCGGTATCTGTGGAAAATGAGGAATCGTATTGATATTGGGGATTGAGAAAGTAGGCTGCAGCATGCAAATGAGTATGAAGTTGGCGATCCCATCTAGCATCCATAATGTCCCAAAATGGCTTGTATTTTTCTTCTTCATTGCTCAATGCAAGTGCAATTTGTTCCTTGGCCCTATCCATGGCTTCATAAATGAATCCCATTGGGGGATATTTTTCTGAATCAATCGTTCGTAAGACCATGACCAATGGCTTAGTTGTGTTAATCACAAAGGTAACACCCGGCCAAAAGGATTTCCGTCTCAAAATTGTGTTGCTTGCACTTTGCCCTTGGGGTTTGGTGGAATATGGACTCCTCTTCCATGCATAGGAAGTAAAAAAAGACTCGAGAGAGTCCCTTACAACAATCAATCTCTGCAATGTAAGGAAAGCCGTAGCAAAACGTGTAATAGCAGGACGGACCAAATCTCCCTCAATCTTTGATCTGATCATGGCCAAAACCCAACCATGAGCGTAAATGTAGTTGATAACTTTTTTCGCTCTTTTGAAAACAGAGGCATGCAAAGGCATTTTCAAAATATCTTCTAACATCAAATCAATGCAGTGAGCAGCACAAGGGGTCCAATATAAATGTTTTCTTTTCTCCATCAACAATTTTCCAGCTGCCTTGTAGTTTGAGGCATTGTCAGTAATAACTTGCACGACATTGCTCTCACCGACCTCCTCAACTACATCATCGAGCAGGGAAAAAAGTAAATGTGCACTTATTGTTTTGTCAGATGCATCTATGGACTTCAAGAACCAAGTCCCACTTGGATTGTTCACCAAAATATTGATAAGTGAACAACCTTTCATGTCTGTCCAACCATCAGACATGATGCTACAACCCGTCTCCGCCCAAGAAGCTTTTGCCGCTTTCATCAAATTGCCAATGTTATTCACTTCCTCCCTCAGTATCCAAGATCTCAACTCGTATGCAGTTGGATGCTTCAATCCCCTCCCAAATGCTCCCACAGAATGGAGCATTGTTTGAAATGATGGACTATTTGCACAATTGAATGCCAATCCATTTTCAAAGAAAAATCTTCAAATATCATGACAAACACGAGTTCTCTCTTCTTTCTTCCATGATGCAGTCAAAGTTGTCTGAAGTTGCTTCTCATTTATGTTGCTAGTTCCAATCGTGGGACCTCCCAAACCGGATGCACCAACAAATAAGTCCATAGGACCCCTCACTTGCTTCACACTGCTGGATCCTCCTGTCATTGTTTGATGTTCATTGCTCCCATGAGGTGTTTCCATTTCATAAGCACCCACTTTACAAAGTTCTTCCATCTCTTCCACTGCTCTTCTATTTCTCTCTTCAAGCCTTGCGAGTAAACACTTCATTTCATTTGATACTTCAACTGGGACTTTTGGACAAGTTTTAACATTCTTCCCAGTTTTTGCAAGGTGGTGCTTGAGTCTTGCAATGCCACCTGTAATCCGCTTAGCACAGAAATTGCATTGTACGTAAAGATAACTTTTTCCCTCCATTTCGACTGGAACACAATATTTCCATCCGGGGTCACTTCGACCTCCTTCAGAATCTTTTGTGCCCTTCTTGTTAGCTCTCGGCATTTCTGAAATCATATTCAAAACATTCAAGTTGAATTACAAAACTAAGATGCCATTATATGGAATTGGAGATAAACTGAAATGTATGCCAATGGATGGTAGCTAAATGAAATTGGAATTTGACTGGGAACTTTAATTATTAATGACAGGGAACTTTAATTATTGACTGGGAACTTTAATTGAATTGGAAGTTAGACAAGACTGTTTTCATGAAGTTCCCCAACAATCTGATAATTCATGAAGAAAATATTTATTAAATTCGGTATATCCATCTGAAAGGAGACTTAAAACAAATGTCGCGGAGATGGATTATAAGAAATTATGTGTGATTGAAGAAAGTTGCTTCAAAGGAGCATCTCTTTATAACATGTATATTAGTGATGCTATAAAGGCGAGTCATTTCTTGATTTCAAATGCTTCAGTTGTGCATTAGTACAGGAGAAATCCCAAAACAACTTTCTATTTTATTATCACTCCTGTTATAGATCAGGCTCCAAAGAAAGTGTCCACTACAGAGGTTCTTATACACAAGACCCAAATATATGTGGAACATTAACATCAAATAAAAGATGACGATTAACTGACATCTCAAGTACGGACTAAATAACCATCATCCAAAATAGACATTTCAAATGCAGATTTTAGCAGGAGCCTCGAAGTCGATGTTTGAAACACCTCCCATGCACCTTTAGCTAAAATTGATCATCATATGGCCCCTTATCCAAGTCAAAAAAATGAAAAAAATGAAACCTGCGGTGAACTAGTGATGAAACTGGCGGTGAACCACAGATTGGAGGAGCTCGCGAGCTTGGAGAAGAGGTCCCTGACGTCGAAAAGGTGGCTGCTGGCTTTGCGGCAACTCCAGCTGGTGTCGGCGTCGCCGGCGTGGGGCGGAGGGGCTCTCTATCGTCGTTAGGGTTTTTTTGGAATGAAACTGGAAAAAGGGATCGGGAATTAGGGGGAAAGGAGGGGTTAGTAAAGTGGGTCACGTGCACCGCACGTGACACACTTATTTGCATTTCGCCTCAGTCATCGCCTCAAAACGCCTTGAGGCGGTCACTCCTCACAACGTTCTTGAAGCTCGAGGCGACCGCCTCACTGGAAAATGCCGAGGCGTATGCCCCAAGGCTAAAATGGACCGCCTCACCCCGAGGCGTACGCCTCGAGTGCCTTGGGGTGCGATTTTTTATTCCATGATGTCAGGGCAACCCTAGCCGTGGGAGCAGGACCAGTCCTGCATCCACTCTTTCCAGCAGCCACCTCCATTAGCAGAGACAGCTCAAGAGGAGCCTCCATCGGTTTGGGAGGTGAATGGAATATGGTATACTCAGGACCCTGCCAAGCAGGGAAGTACGGGGGACCAACATACCTACCAGTATCCCCCGACCTTTCACAACACCGCATTCACCTCCGCACTACCTCCTTAACAGCAGAACCCTAGATTTCAGCTACCCCTACAACAGCGGTAGCAGTACCAGCAGTATGGCCGACAGAACCATTACCAGGCGGGCCAACAGGGCCTGCAACTTCAGCGGATACCCGAGCAACAACAGAGGCAGTACCCTGGCCAGTAGGGCCAGTTGCATGTTGCATAAAAAAGATTCATGTATGAAGAACTGTTTCCATTAATGCCAAGAATGATATTTCAGTTCATGATTCAGTCTCTTCATCTTCTGTTTCCCTAGCTTCAATCCCTTTCTCCCATGCTCTCGTGGCATGAAAGCGCATCAAAAAGATTCAGAAAGATGACCCTGATATGTCACGATTTTGTAAAGAAAATATCACTGTAAATGTGTCATTTGATGAGTATGTGGCTAACCATCCTGCATTACAGAAATATCTTAAGGTGAGATGCACACCTACCAGGTTTAGCAGGAAGGAAAACCAAAATGTAAAGACACACGTCTTGTCAGTAGCTACAACATATTGTCTCAAGAATCAGACATTGCCAAGGGAAAAGAGAGACATGGGTGCTCACTATGCGGAGAGTCGTATTGACGACATCGCATTTGCACGCACACTCTTGGTTAACGGTTCTTCAATCAACTTACTTCCCTTAGCATTATATTAGAAATTGGAGTTGGGACCTCTTCGCATATCAAGAGCTTTCCTCCAATTCGCGGATCTCTTAGTGAAGAAACCTAAGGGAGAAGTGAAAAATGTCATTATCTCGATTGAGGGGCATAACTATCAAGTTGACTTCACAGTCTTGGACATGGAGTCCCCAATCATTGGAGAGAATCTCAGATCATTCTCAGGCGACCCTTCCTTAGGACAGCATGCGCAACTTTCGATTGTGGTTTGGGAATGATGAAGTTCCGTTCTCCAAACGGAGAAGTGAACCTTGAGATGAAGCAAACAAAGTGTCAGCGGCCCGATTCAAAGAGTAGCACAGAGTACTCATCTATAGAGGCAGATTACAGAATGATTAGCACCGTTGGGATTTGGAGACATGTTCCTTCAGGATAGAGCGAGCCCCTTTCATCTGGAAAGGATATAATACATGATGCAGTTTGCCAGGTGTTGCCTGATCTTGTTAGAGATGCATCTACATTTTCCTGTGATGACATAGATATCCTGTTGGGAAAAGAGTCTTCGTTGTTTATTCAGAAAACCCTAGGCTCTCTTATATAGGGAGAGACCTTAAGGGTAAATTACAGAGAGGTCTATAGAAAATAAAGAAATAACGACAAACTAAATAAAGAGATAATAACACTACTAACTATTTCTACACTCCCCCTCAAGGTGGAGCATAGATATCTATCATGCTCAGCTTGGATGAACATCTCTGAAATGGTCCTCTGAGCAGTGGCTTGGTAAATACATCTGCAGTTTGATCTCCTGAGCTCACATATGCAGTAGATATCAATCCTCTCTGGATCAAGTCCCTAGTATAATGGCAGTCAATTTCAATATGCTTGGTCCTTTCATGAAAAGCTGGATTGTTGGCAATGAACAATGCTGCCTGATTGTCACACTGAAGCTTCATAGGTAGATGTAAGCTACTTGTAGATCTTCTAGTACTGAGCGAACCCACATCATTTCCGTACTGGCTTGTGCCATGGCCCTATACTCGGATTCGACACTGGACCTTGCCACAACAGTTTGTTTCTTGCTTTTCCAAGAAACCAAAGAGCCTCCAACAAACACTGCAAACCCTGAGGTTGATTTTCGGTCCTTAGGACATCCTGCATAATTTGCATCTGCACATGCTGAGACAGATAAGTCCGTGCCCTTTCTGAATAGCAGCCCTGAACCTGGAGAAGACTTTAGATACCTCAGTATCATGTGTATAGCATCCATGTGAACCTGTCTTGGCTGCTCCATAAATTGACTCACCCTGCTAACTGCAAATTGAATGTCTGGGCGAGTTATGGTGATGTAGAGGAGTTTGCCCACCATCTCTCTATATCTCCTCTTATCTACTTCATCAGTATCACCATCATACAACCTCACGCTGGGATCCATGGGAATACTTGATGGTTTGCAACCATCCATGCCAGTCTCAGTCAGGAAGTCTGTAATATACTTCCGTTGGGTCATTACCAAACCCTGTGCATTCCTTGCAAATTCTAACCCCAGAAAGTATCTCAGGGTCCCAAGATCTTTTGTAACAAACTGACGGCCAAGGAATGCCTTCGCCTTTTCTATGCCCTGTGCATCATCTCCTGTAACAAGAATATCATCCACATAGACCATAATAACAACCGTACCTGCCGATGACTTCTGGACGAACAATGAGTGATCAGCATTTGACCTCTTGAATCCTTGTTGCTCAATCTGGTTGGACAACTTCCGGAACCATGCTCTGGGGCTCTGTTTGAGGCCATATATCGCCTTGTGAAGTCTACAGACCATCTGCTTCTCCCCCTCAGCAGTAAACCCAAGTGGCTGCTGCATGTAGACTTCCTCCTGCAAGTCTCCATACAGAAATGCATTCTTGACATCTAGTTGAGATATACTCCAATCACGGACCACAGCAATAGATAAGAGAATACGAAGGGTAGAATGTCTCGCCACTGGAGAGAATGTATCCATGTAATCCACGCCGTAGGTTTGCGTAAACCCACGAGCAACCAAGCGTGCTTTGTACCTATCCAAGGTTCCATCTGCATGGTATTTGACTGTAAAGACCCATTTGCAGCTCACAACGGATGCATCAGAAGGTGCAGGGACCAAAGACCATGTGCCACGAGACTGTAGGGCCCTCATTTCTTCTTCCATTGCTAATCGCCAGCATTCATTCTGCAAAGCTTCCTAGTATGTCCGTGGTATATCCACGGAAGACAAAGCTGTGGCAAATCTCTGAAAATCACCTGTGAGACGGTGAAAAGAAACCTGTGAAGCAAACGGATAAGCGGCACATTGCCGCTTCTGTTTCAGAATAGCAATCGGAACATCAAGATCATCATCTGTTGTATTAGATGGGCTAGTGTCTGCCTGTACTGAAGGATCCTGCACATGTACCAAACCTGACCCGTCAGTAGTAATGCCATCTGAACATACCTGAGGCGGGATGATCGGCTGCTGTGTGGTCTGAGCAGGACCTGACCGACGCGTATAGAATTTCGGTAATGGTGATATGATAGGCCGTGGATTGGGTGGAGGTGGAGGTGGTGGAGGTGATACTGGCGTGGAGACGGGCACAGGAGACCCAGGTGTACTCACTGTAGGTGGTGGAGGAACATAAATGTCATCAGTGGTAGTGTATTGTACCATTCTGTCACCTGCAGGAGAAAAATACATGACAGACTCAAAGAAAGTGACATCAGCACTCACGAAGTATCTCTTAGTTGCAGGATCATAACACCGGTAACCCTTCTGAGTCCTGGAATAGCCAACAAAGACGCACTTGACTGCTCTAGGAGAGAGCTTGTCAAGCCCAGGAGATAGACGATGCACGAAACACACAGTACCAAAGACACGTGGAATCAAAGAAAATAACTCCTTGTCTGGAAAAATAAGGGAGATAGGTATCTTCTCACCAAGGACTGAAGATGGCATCCGGTTGACCAGATAACAAGCAGTAAGAACAGCATCGCCCCAGAATGAAATAGGAGCACAACTCTGAATCAACAGTGTTCGAGTAATATCCAAGAGATGGCGATGCTTTCTTTCCGCCACACCATTTTGTTGTGAGGTATATGCACAAGTGGTTTGGTGAATAATACCCTTTGATGAGAGGAATTGTGAAAGTGAGCTTGTACAAAATTCAAGGGCATTATCCGTCCGAACATATTTGACAGAGGAAGAGAAAACATTGTGCACTTCATTAAGCAAATTCTTGATCACATTTCCTGCTTCAGATTTATTTTTCAAAAGAAAGACCCATGACACACGCGAGAAATCATCCACTACCACAAGATAAAACCTGTGTCCCTGATGATCGGGAACACGACTCGGACCCCATATATCTATATGTAACAACTCAAAAGTGGAGCCACTGCTCCGACTCGGACGACTTGGAAAGCTCGACCTGTGATGCTTTCCTAACTGACACGCTTCACATCGAAATGACGAACTAGGAGAGATCTGGGGCAGAAGATGACGTATTTTCTGAAGTGGAAGGTGACCAAACCGGAGATGCCAAATATACGAAGAGACTGGTCCAGCAGAGAGAGAGGAGACGCCAACATAGGAATCCCGAACCAGTCGATATAAACCATTCTGCTCAGAGCCACAGCCAATCACCTTGCCCGTGAGTATGTCCTGAAAAATGAGAGAAGACGGGTCAAAGATGGCACGACAATTCAAATCCTTCGTAATCTGACTAATAGATAGCAAATTCATGGAGAACTCAGGAGCATGCAGAACGTTCTGTAATTGCAAAGTGGAGGATAGAGAAACCTCCCCCTGTCCAACAAGGGGCGAATGGGTACCATCTGCTATCTGTACGGATCGGCCGGGAGGAATGTCTCTGTAGGCCTGCAATCTACCTCTATCCCGGCAGAGATGATGTGTGGCCCCGGAATCAATAATCCAATCAGATATATCATGAGATGTAGTAGATCTACCTGAGGAGCTCGCGGCTGCGGATGAACTGGCAGAGGCAGAGGCAGAGGCAGCAATATCTGAGGAGCCACCAGACGAATCGCCAGAAGCATGTGGCATAATATCACGGAGACGGGCCACAAGTTCGTCAAATCGACTATTTGCAGTAGAAGTCAGTGGAGACTGGGAGTGCTCTGCAACACGTGCCGATGCTGGAAATCCATGCTTCGAATAGCATGTCTCCTCCGAGTGTCCTGTACGGTGACAATAGGAGCATGTCTGACTGAAACGACCACCCCTCCCCTGGGGTCCACGGCCACGTCCACGACCACGGCCAGATGGTGGTCCACCTCTCCCACGCGAGACTGTCATCGCTGAAGGAGGTGGAGTAGAAGAGCTGGAGGAAACTGGAATGCGACTAAGCCTTCTGTAAACATCTTCAACTGGAGGAGTAACTGCATCAGCGAGAATCTGAGATCGAGCTGCATCATACTCAGGGTCAAGAGCCGCAAGTAGAACACCAACCATGGTGGCGTTTCGAAACGCCTTCTGCTGCTCAGGAGTTGCAGTGAGAGGGATGATATTGTATAACTTCTCAAACATCCCTCTTAGGGATGTGTAAAGAGAATGGAGAGGTCTGCCGTTCTGCTTCATTGTGAATATGTCGTGCTAAAGCTGCAACATCTTCGTCTCATTTCGCACCTGCGAATATGTGGCAGCAAGAATGTCCCACATTGCCTTAGCAGTGGGCTGATGGAGCACGTCGTTAGCAATCTCCATCGTCAAGGTACCGGACAACCAGACCTTCGCATAGGAATCATCAGCCTCCCATGAGGCATAGATCCCAGTCTTCTCTGTGGGCTCATCCTCGGTAAGAATGTACTTCTTACCATTCGACTTCATGAGGCTCATGAGCTGCATAGCCCAGAGCTCGTAGTTAGACCCGTCCATCTTGACTATTGGCGCAGGACCTTTGAATGCACCAGTGGAGGGCATATCAACTTTTGATTCTGACATACTGCCGCTCGGAGAAGAACTAGGATATGTAGACGTGATGATGAATGTCTACAACAACTGCATCGGATTTGAGTGCGTATGTAGACGTTACGCACTCAAATCCATAGAACGGACGAGGGAGAGACTAGGGCACGCCCTACAAGGGGCTGATAGCCCTTTCAGCAGCTGGGAGAGCCTTACGCGGCTACTGACGGTGCCGGGGAAGTCCTCCTGGTGCTGGCTGGCGGTGGCTGGAGCCTACTGCAGCAGTCGAGGACTGCTGACGGCGACTAGGAGCGCCGTGAGGGCGCTGGCAGCAGCTAGAATCGCTGGAAAGGCCGCCTGGGGCTGGCTGGCGGCAACTGTTAGCGCCGTGGAGACGCTGGCAGCGGCTGGAATGGTTGGGGAAGACCGCCGAGCGCCCGGTGGCAGTGGGGCTGGGCCACGGGGAGGGCGCGTGAACGAGAGAAAGGCGGCGGCGAAGATCGTGTCGAGGAGAGGGCGGCGGGTGGGGAGAGGGAGGCGGCGGGTGGAGAGCCCTAGGGTGGCTCTGATACCATGTTGGGAAAAGAGTCTTCGTTGTTTATTCAGAAAACCCTAGGCTCTCTTATATAGGGAGAGACCTTAAGGGTTCGTTTGGTTGCAGGGTTGGACAGGGTTGGGTTGGGCAGGGGTACCCCTGTGAATAGTAAACTGTGAGAAGGAGAACCCTGTTTGGTTGCAGGGCCAACCCGGGTTGGGCCAAGCCAACCCTGCCCAACCCTGCAACCAAACGAGCCCTAAGGGTAAATTACAGAGAGGTCTATAGAAAATAAAGAAATAACGACAAACTACATAAAGAGATAATAACACTACTAATTATTTCTACATATCCATCTGGATCTGTCAGTTCCACCCCCTTCGAAACAATCATGGGGCATATACGACGAGTCGGACACGACTTTGGTCAAATTACCGCGTTTCTTTGGCGATCGGACTCCAGATACTTTTGAGTTGGTGGCGAGTACTACACAGCTTAGCCCACCTTCATGCAGAACGGGACCATATTCAGATTTGGTTCAGCCGGATTTGCTTGATGATACCACATTGCCAGAACTGAAAACACTTCCTCCTACACTCAAGTATGTCTTTCTTATAGGACCCAAAGAGAGATATCCTATTATCATTAGCTCAGACTTAACTTTAGAATATGAGTGTAGATTGTTAGAGGTCATAGAGAGGAATCGCAAAGCAATAGGCTGGACAATATCGAATCTCGTGGGGATTAACCCCGCTCTCTGCTCGTACCATATTTTTACTGAGGATAATGTGAGGCCTTCTCGTAAATTCCAGAGGAGACTTAACCCCAATCTACGGGAAGTAGTGAAGAAAGAGATTGAGAAATGGTGCAAGACAGGATTTATATACCCCATTTCTGACTCCAAGTGGGTGGCGCCGCTTCATGTTGTCTCGAAGAAGTCGGGAATTCATATGGTCACCAACAAGGAGGGGGTAGAGATCGCGACACGAGTAACAATGTCGTGACGCGTTTGTGTTGATTACATGCGCTTGAATGCTGCAACCAAGAAAGACCACTTTCCCTTGCTTTTTATTGATCAGATTTTGGAGAGACTCGCAGGGAAAGAGTTCTGTTTTCTTGACGGGTACTCAGGTTAAAACCGGGTAGCTATAGCCCCTGAGGACCAGGAAAAGACCACATTCATATGTCCATTCGACACTTACGCTTTCAGGCACATGCCATTCGGGCTCTGCAATACCTCGGGTACTTTTCAGCGGTGCATGATCGTCGTATTTGCCGAGATGGTGGGAGATTTTCTGGAAGTATTCATGGATGACTTCTCGGTTAATGGTGATTCCTTTGATACATGTTTAACGCACTTGGACCGAGTCCTCAAGAGGTTTAGAGAGGTGAATCTAGTACTCTCCTGGGATCCACACTGCCATGTGCACGATGTTTTACAGTGAACACCTACTTGCATCCCACAACGGATGCGTCAACCAGAGAAAAACAAGACTCCACGTACCACGTGACTATAACACAATGATCTCCTCCTCCATGGCTAATCTCCATTGACTGTCCGATATATTCGTGGTATCTCCACGACTGATAGTGTCAAGGTAAACCTCCTGAAATCCTCTGACAGCCTACTAAAGGAAACCTGGGTTGCTAGAGGATAAGTAGCACACCTACGTTTCTGCTTGCGTAGAGCAATCTGCGCATCAAGATCATCTGCCAAGGGCATCTGCTCATCTTATATGGAATCCTACTCCACAGACAACTTAGTAGTGCCATCAGTAGAAACAATATGCTCATTACATACCTGAGGCGTGCTGGATGATGGGCAAGGCCTGTGAGCAGGGGGAACCGAGTGAGACCTGCTAGTAAAACCACATGGCAAAAAACAATACGAGATGGAGCCACAGGAGCATGTGTATGGGCAAGAGTAGGTGTAGCTGGTGGCAGTGGTGGTTGAGGAGGTGGTGATAGAGCAGGAATAGAGGGAGGTGGTGGTACGGAAGTAGGAGGTGGAGGCATGTAGATCTCATCGTCAGAGTCGGACAAGAATAGTCTGTCGCTTGTAGGAGAAAAATGCATGACAGACTCAAAGAAAGTAACATCAATACTGGCAAAGTATTTCTGCTTGAGCGGATCAAAACAATGATACCCCTTTTGGGTACGAGAGTAGCCGACAAAAAACATACTTGAAGCTCTAGGAAAGAGCTTATCACGACCTGGAGAGACATCATGAACAAAAGCATCTGAACCTAACTCACAAGGTGTAAGGGAGAAAAGATCCTTCTCGATCAACGCAATCGAGAAAGGAATTTTCTCTCCCAAAACATACGAAGGCAAACGATTCGCCAGATAGTAAGCTGTGATGACAACATCTCCCCAATAGGCACGAGGAGCACGACTCTGCATCAATATTGTCCAGGTCACAAAATAAGTGACGGTGTTTGCGCTCGACAACACCGTTCTGCTAGGAGGTAAAAGCACATGAGGTGTGGTGAGCAATGCCAAGAGATCTAAGAATGGTAGAAAGCTATAAGATGCAGAACTCTAAGGCATTATTAGAATGAATATATTTTCTTTTGATAGAAAATTTATTCTTTATCTCATTAATAAAAGATTTGATCACAGATCTAGTCTCAGACTTATTCTTCAATAAAAAGACCCAAGAAAGTCTAGAAAAATCATCGACAACAACTAGATAAAAACGATGTCCTTGGTGATCAGGAACACGACTCGAACCTCAGATATCTAAATGAAGGAGCTCAAATAACTGAGAACTGCTCTGACTCTGACGAGATGAAAAGGAGGTATGGTGATGCTTCCCAAGTCGACATGCCTCACACTTGAAGGTGGATCTCGTGGAAATCTGAAGGAGAACATGACATACTTTTGCAGAGGAAGATGACCAAAATAAAGGTGCCACAGATATGATGAGACTGGTCCAGTAGATATTGTAGAAACTCCAACATGAGGAGGTTGGACCAGTCTGTTAGAGTCTCCACTGCTGACGGTCACATCCAATTACCATGCCCGTGAGTATGTCCTGAAATCCAAGAGACGAATGGTAAAAAATGGCACGACAATGCAGATCCTTAGTAATCTGACTAATGGAAAGTACTTTCATATGAAAGGCATATAAAACATTCTGAAGATGCATGCACAACGTCAAATGCATCCCCCCTGTCCTGTAATGGGTAAATGGTTGCCATTGGCAGTGATAACTCATCTACCAGGTGGTATAGTCCTATAGGACCTTAGTTGTGCTCTGTCTCCACAAAGATGATGTGAAGCACCAGAGTCCATAATCCACGCTGTCATAATTGCACCATTACTACCAGTGAAAGCATAAGCGATACTTGAGGAGCTCGAAGAGGCTTTGGCTGCGACTGCGATATCTGTAGTGGCGGTTCCTGCAACATGAGTTATCATCTCTCGAATACAAGAGACGATATCATCCAGACGAGGATCAACCTGGGGAGCAAGAGTATCTGAAGGCTCAATCCGTTCTGTCATGCGATCAGTAACATGATATTCATACTTCAGGTAGCATGTATCCTCTACATGTCCCGCTCGGCGGCTAAAGGTGCAAGGGCCACATGGACTTCCACCACCTCTGCCACGAGGGGTGCATCCTCTAGACTAGGTCGCCACTCCCTCGTTCACGAGGCACGGTCATAGATGACGAGGGTTGAGGAGTGGCTGTAGGGGGCATGATGATCCGGCTAAGACTTCTATAGGACTCCTCCATGGGAGGTATGGTAGCTCCAGTGAGAAGCTGATTATGTGCTGCATCATACTCTGTATCAAGGCCGGCTATGAAAACTTCAACCATCGTGGAGTTTCTATATGCCTTTTGTTGCTCAAGAGACATCGTAATAGGCATATAACTATCAAGCTTCTCAAACATGCCACGGAGTGAATTGTAGTACACGTGTAGAGGGCGACCATTCTGCTTGACCCTGCAGATGCAAACTGCAGTTGAAGAATCATGGTATCATTCTTTTCCTGAGCATATGTGGAAGCTAAAGTATCCCACATCGCCTTTGGTGGTAGGTTGGTTCAGAATATCATTGGCTATCTCTATGGTGAGGGTCCCATATAGCCAAAAACGTGTATACGCGTCATCTTGCTTACAAGAAGCGTTTGCCCCAGTCTTATCTGTTGGCTCTGGATCTGTCAAGATGTGTCGTTGCACTGCATGAGGGTGAGGAACTGCATGGACCACAACTCATAGTTAGTCCCATCCATCTTAACGATGGGAGCCGGGTCTTTGAAGGTTCCGGGCGAAAAAATATCATGTTTGTTCTCTGACATGATGGGAAAACGACCGAACAACGGAACTCATCTGGGAAGTAGACCGATACAAACGAGTCTACACGATCATACGGAGGATTGGTTGTACGTGGAGACTCATACAACCAATCTCATCAATCATTGCTACAAGCTAGGGCCGAAAAATGCGATATATGGGTCTGAAATCACGTTTTCCTGACAAAATCAGACCGAGTCAGGCTGCTACTCAAGCCGCAGAGGTTCACGGATGCGAACGGTAGGTCCTGCGGTGGCCTGAGGGGGGGGGGGGGGGAGGGCCCGGACGGCCTGGGGCTGTCTTATCGGCGGCTTTGGCCGGCCTGGCAGCAGCCTGGGCAGCAACCGATGGGCTATATGGCTGCGGCCTGTGGTCGGGCGGGGGGGGGGGGGGGCTCTGTGCAGCGTCGGAGGAGGTCGAGGGAGGGCATGGGCGGTATCGGAGGAGGCCAGGCGGCAGGAAGGATGGGCGGGTAGGGATAGGGTTTTGGTGGGATGAGGAAGCTCCGGTCTAGGACCATCGTTCTGATACCATGTTGAGGGAAATGAATTGTTTGCATTAATGAGAGACCTTTGGGTTCTCTTATATAGGAGAGGAACCTATTGGGCAAATTACACGAAGTAGACAAAATAAATAGATAACATGAAAACAATAAGAAAGATAGGAAATATCTCAACAATATCTATGCTCCAGCTTGAGGGGGATTGTTGAGATACTGTTTATCTTATGCTTCTTTTATGTATTTTCTGTTCTTTTTGTTATCTTTATGTAATTTGCCTAACAAGTCTCTCCTCTATATAAGAGAACCTTAGGGCCTCATGAATAAGCAACTTATTATTTTCTCCCAACAACCTCCTTATATGCATTATATTTTTTCCTATTATGGAGATTAGTACGATTCAAGCAAGGGTTATTTTGGAGGTTGGGCTCACTGCTCTACCATTGGCCATTTAAATGGATTTTTTCTATTTGTGCTGTGTGGCTTGGTTTCATTTGATGCTGGGCATTATAAATATTTTTTTTATAATTGCATTAAGGTCAGTATCTGTTTGGTATACCTGCTATGCCATGGTTGATCATATATGTTATTAAGATATTAGGCGAGGGTTGGCTTGTGAAGGTGCCATGGTTGATTATATATGTTATTAAGATACCTAATATGCCGTGGTTAATCATATATGTTATTGAGATACCTGCTATGCCCTGGTTGATCACATAATAATTGATTTACATGAGTTTCCTTGTTGATTTGTATCTTTGTATGATAAATTATTAATAAATCACTAATAAACAGTAAATCTGTGTATTATTCTGAATAATCTAGTAAATGACATTATCGAATTGCTTTAAACCTGGGTAATCATCTGGATGTTGAATTAATCGTGCTTCACAGTTTGCTTTTACTAGTTGCCCCGAGCTTTCATTTTTGTGTAAGGTTAAATATTTAATTGTTAGTGATTTCTTCGATGTTTTTAATTTGGATTTTATAGCTTTGGGATGCTGCATTATTTATTTGATATGCTATTTTTGCATTCTGTGGACGACTCATAAACATACATTCTGCAGTTCTCTTGGCCAAGGTCTCGATACTACTACACATGTCCCAGAAAATCTCTTTGCATCATTAATTGCTATCTCAGGCTTGGTTTTGTTTGCACTTCTCATTGGAAACATGCAGGTTAGAATTTTTTATTATCTTTCCATTTTCTTGTAATGCTTCAATTGGAAGCATCGAATGATTTTGACGAAGGGTAGATGAAGTATGAGTGTTTATTGTATATGCACCCCTTTCCTTCCCAATAATATCAAGTAGCGGTGGACCCGTGCAAAAAATATATGTAGGTGGATTTTTTTCAAAATTTTAGTGATAAATCAAAAGAAAAGGTATACTGCTTCTTCCTCAGCAGTGAAAGCAGAATCTTGTAAAATACGATGTGTTAAGTTAATTTTAATCTAAATTTTTTAGTGCTATCGACAAAATATGATTGTCCCATTTCTATAGAAGCTATTCCTTAAATACTATAGGGTTAGGTCAAGCGAAAATGTTTTTCCATGAGATGGGAAACGATAGCAATGGCCCTATAAAAGGATGTTGGTGATATCGATAGTAGTATTATCGTTTAGGTGAGATGGATGTTGACGACAATGCAATATTGAAGATATTATTTATTAGAAAATGAAGAATACGGAAGTTAATATCATAGATAAATAATAAACAAGGAAGAATGTTAAGATATTCATGTTATTTTGTCATTTTCCTATATTGTTCATTTCTATTGTCCTGTTTATGTAATTTACCCTTAGAGCTTTTCTCCTATATAAGAGAGCTCTAGGATTATTAGATTGAATACAACTTTCTTTTCTCCTTCAACATGGTATCAGAGCGACGGTCCTTGACCGAAGCTTGTGCCCTAGAATCCTGCCCCCACCAAAAACCTTAACTCTCTCGAGCTTGTTGTCGTCGTCGCCTATCCTCGGGCTCGTCGCCGCCACCACCGCCTAGCCCCTGCGAACGCCGCCGTCGCCCAACCCCTTAGGGCTTCACGCGTGTTCTCGTGTTCATGTGCTGTCATTGCCCAGCTCCCTAGGGCTTGACGCGTGTTTACTCGCCATCGCCAGCCCCGACGGTTGCCTCTCCCAACGTTTCCAGTCGCTGTCGCGCGGCCTCACTCGTGTTCAGGCGAGGTTGTCATCCTACGGATTCGTTTTGGGTACCTAGGGTGTAACGTGAAGCCCTAGAAACATCCTAGCTACCCAAAAGACTCTTCAAAGAATGGAAGAGGTTGTGGTATGAGTCTACACCCACAACCATTTTCCTGTATGTCAGTCTAGACACTGGTATCTTTTGTTTCGAACTCAATCTTGAAGATAGTTGCCATCATGCCCGACAACAAAGTGGAAGTTCCATCCCTGGGTACCTTCAAAGGTCCGGCACCCATTGTCAAAATGGATGGAACCAACTATGAACTGTGGGTCATGCAGTTTATGAGTTTGATGTAGTGTAATGGCAAGAAGCACATCCTCATAGCAAAGGAGCCACGTGACAAGATTGGGACGAATGCCTCATGGGAGGCGGATGATGCGTATGCTCGCGTATGGCCATTTGGGACTGTATCCACAGAGATAGCTAATGATATTTTGAGCCAGCTTATTGCAAAGGCTACATAGGACATTCTTGCTGCAACGTACTCTCCGGCAAAGAATGAGTCGAAGATACTACAACTTCAGCACGATATCTTCACATCTAAGAAGAATGGTCGCCCCCTTCACACCCTCTATACTTCTTTGAGGGCTTGGTTTCAAAAGCTCTCAGAATTGATTGAACAGAAAGGGTTTGTCAGATCTATTGTAGATCATACTCTATTTGTGAAGAGCCACCAGAAAGGTATTGTAGTCATCTTGGTTTATGTTGATGACATCGTTATCACTGGCTGCGATTAAAATGGTATTCTAGCAGCTAAGAATTTCCTTGGACAACAGTTTATTACCAAGGACCTTGGCATGCCTTGTTACTTCCTTGGACTAGAGTTTGCACGAAATCAGCAGACTATGGTTATGACACAAAGGAAATGCGTTACTGATATCTATCTGAGGCAGTCATGACAAGTTGTAGACCTGCTACTACCCCAATGGATCCTAATGCGAAGCTTCGTGATACCGGATCTGAGGAGGTAGACAAGAGACGATACAGAGAGTAGGGGAATTATTGTATATTACTATTACCGAGCCTGATATATCTTTTGCTGTGAGTATAGTAAGTCAGTTCATGGAGCAACCCAGGCAGGCGCAGATGGATGCGATATTCATGATCCTGAGATATCTGAAGTCATCTCCAGGTGCAGGTCTTCTGTTTAGAAGAGATACGTCTCTCTAAGGTGTGCAGATGCAGATTATGATGGGCGTCCTAATGACATGAAGTGTACTTCAGGCTTCATTGTGTTTGTTGGCAGCTCACTAGTCTCATGCAAGGTCCTAAATGTCGGTTTCGGTTACCATTTCGGTATCGACCAAAAGAGAATTTCAGTGGAATTTCGACCGGAATTTCGGTCATTTCGGTCATTTTTTGTACTAGGGCCCCCCACATTTCGGTCATTTTGGTTGAATTTCAATTTCGACTGGATATCGATATTCGACATAAATTCGACCGAATTTCGCTGAAATTTGAGGCCATGGTCTCATAGAAGAGTAAGAAACAAACTGTTGTTGTTCGATCCAATGCAGAATCAGAATATAGGGCAATGACCCAAGGTAGTACTGAGATGATGTGGGTCAAATCTGTCTTGATCGATTTAATGATTGAAGTACCTCTTCCTATGCATATAATCAGGCGGCTTTGTTTATAGCTAATAATCTAGCATTCCATGAAAGGACAAAGCACATTGAGGTAGACTGTCACTATACTCGTGATTTGAACCAAAAAGGGCTTATTTCAACATCTTATGTAGCGTCAGGAGATCATATTGCATACAAGTTTAATAAGGCTTTGGCTAGAGGTCCTTTTCATCATCGTTGTTCAAAGCTGAGCATGATATATATATATATATATATATATATATATGCTCCAGCTTGAGGGGGAGTGTTAAGATATTCATGTTATTTTGTCATTTTCCTATATTGTTCATTTCTATTGTCCTGTTTTCGTAATTTACCCTTAGAGCTTTTCTCCTATATAAGAGAGCTCTAGGGTTAGATGGAATACAACTTTCTTTTCCCCTTCAACAAAGAACAACAAGATTTTTACGTGGAACCCTACTCCTTAAGGAGGGGGATGAAACCACGAGAGAATGCCTCAAACGATTGATGTGTTCATTGCATTTTCTTATTTGATACAAGAGGTATGGAGCTTTTTATATAGCCTCCATAGACTCTCCAAGTCCTACCACTGATAGATGTGGGGCTAAACACTTGATGTGGTTTACTCTTTTATATAAATTACGCATATACTCCAACACTCTCTCTCAAGCTGCAGCATGCAATTCTAAGCTTGGACAAACAGAAAGAGATCTCAAACTCACAATACAAGACACTACAGACAATATCAACTCAACGCAAACACAACTATCGGTTGCTGTCGAGGATGTCGCTTCTCATGTCGTGCAGGTGAGGAGGAACAAACGGGCTAGAGTGTGAGTCGAACCGGGTGTGCTTTGTACTGCGCCTGTCAGAGTCACTACAACTGAAAATGAGTTTCCACCTGGAGAACTCTGGCCTGCCACATTGTTAGAAAATAGTGAATGCGGAAGCGGAATGCTAAACAAAGCGTAATCTAGATAAAGAAATATGGAAGAACAAAGAGATTTTTATGTGGAACCCTACTCCCTAAGGAGTGGGATGAACCCACGGGAGAAGCCCTTAAAGGGGCAGATATTTTATTTCTTTTCTCCATGGATATAGGAGGTCTGGGGCTCTTTATATAGCCTCCATAGAGCCTCCAAGTCCCACCACTAGTAGATGTGGAACTAAACATATGGATGGGGTAAATGGATCTTGGCCCATCTCTCATACATATAGCGCACGACCAAATACTCCAACACTCCCCCTCAAGCTGGAGCATGCAATGCTCAGCTTAGACAAATAGAAAGAAACTCAACTCACGCTATATGACACTACATACATTATCAACTCAACACGCACAACTGTCAGCTGCTGTCGAGGAGGTTGTTTCTCATGCCGTGCAGGTGAGTATGCGTCAACTGAATCTCCTCGTCGGAGAGCATGTGCTTTGTACCGCGCCTGTCAGAGTCACTGCAACTGGAAATGAGTCTCCTCGTCGGAGTACTCTGGTCCACCACAACATGTGGACAACTGCTCCATCTCTGAAAAAGGCTGAACTGGAAAGGCCGTGGAAGTGCAATCCTCGTCGGAGTCCACGATCATTGAAGAATGGAATCTGAAAGTCGGAGAACTGGGTCTCTCCCATCTAGCTTAGATAGTGGTCCTCTACTCTGGAGTCCCTATGATACCACATGAAAACCCTTGCCAACATGGTATAGGGAATTGTCCTCTACTCTGGAGTCCCTATGGCTCTCATGAAAAATCTGGTCGAACAACAAGAAGAAAGGATGGGGACCACGAAACTGAAGATGGCACACATGTGCACATCGAACCTTAGACTCGGGAAATATCTGAACGTCGAGTCTGACAAAATCTCTGTAGAGTCTGAAAGTTGACTGGTTTGGAAATCTTAATCTGAACTGTGAATATGGAACTAGACCTGTGACTCTACACAATACTCCCCCTTTCTCCCATACTTGTCGGAAAATCAACGTCGACAAAGTTGGGAGAAGATAACAAAAACAGGGAGAAAAAACATGAAAACAATAAGTCGAACTCACAATTTTTTTCTCGGCCTTTTTTTTCTTAGAAATTTCTTCCTCTTTTTTCTGGTTATTTCCATAATTTTTTTTAATAGTCGTCACATTTTTTGTTTTTTTTTCAACTTCAATCAATTTTTTCAATTCTTGCGTACGTCTTTTTCTTGTACGCGCATTTTTTTGCAAAACTATACTTCCTCTTTTTTTAAAAGAAGCAGACTTGCCCACTTGGGCTCTACATTTTTTTCAAATAAAAGTTGCCCACTACGGCTCCCTTTAACCGTTTTCTTGGAAACATGTCGTCGCCCCGCAGGAGATGTTGTGGGGGGATCTTAGGTTCCATCCTCTGTCGCCGCCTATGCCTGGAACCAGTCATGTTGCCGCTGGAAGAGATGCGTTGCAGGTAGGAGGAGCACGGGCCAAAGGGGACTTCTTCCCCATTATCCTCGCCTTGCTCCTCCCGGGGAGGTGTGCCTGGAGCTTGAGAGCGACGTCGCCCAGAGCTTGGAGGTTGTGCATGCCTGAGAGGAGCTCGGAGATGCCACTGCAATGAAGGAGTGTCACGCCTGACCTGTGACAGAAGCAATCATGCCGCGATGAAGCTGCCTGCAGTGAGTACGTCGCCTGCAGCAAAAGTTATTGCTATCATAGTTGTGCCTAGTGCTCTGTGCGCTGCGTAGGGGTATCCTCGGAGTGAGGGTGCTGTTTGCGTACCATCTGCGCGAGATCTCGCCAGCGGCGAGATCGATCGGAGGAGCGTCGACTCGTGATCGCCATAGAGAACTGGAGTTTCGAAGATGTGTTATGCCTGGAGCAAGTACACAAGGGTATCTGGGATGCCCCTTCGATCGCCGCCAATATTGCAGGAGGGAGGCTCCGCCTGGGGGAGCCTTGGGTTCGAGATGGCGATGAGATGCGACCATCGTCGCCTTTGCCGATGGAGAAGAAACGACTAGGGCTTGTGTGCCACTGGAGAGGATCTCCCGTGGAAAGGCATCAACTAGGGTCCGCTACTGCTTCAACTAGGGCTCCTGGGCATGCGTGCAAAGGGGGGGGGCGGCCCGAACACTGTCGGGGATGGGGGATGTCGTCTGCACCTGCAGAAGAAAGGAGGCGTGACCTGCGCCTGGAGATTGAGAAGGCGAGAACACCGCCTCTTGGTAAACTGGGATGGTGAACAACTCATATGCTCGCTTGGGACCTCAGGAGAGATGCGGCATGGAGTACGTGCTAGGAATTGTGGAGCACCGCCTCTTGGTGAACTACGCTGGATGTACGGAGATGGAGATCAAACACCGCTTGGAGAAGCACCGCACTAACATTACACCTTGCTAAGGTTTTAGAAAACCCTCAAACATGAACATGAAAAGATCTTCGCCTGGAAATTGATCTGAGTGAAGGTGGAGATTTCCAAAACAGATCTCGACCAATAACAAATCTAAAAGAACTAATGTCGAATGTAAAAAAATTGAAATCCTCGAGAAACGAACCCGCTTTGATACCATGTTAGAAAATAGAGAATGTGAAAGCAAAATGATAAACAGAGCATAATCTAGATAAAGAAATATGGAAGAACAAAGAGATTTTTACGTGGAACCCTATTCCCTAAGGAGCTGGATGAAACCACGGGAGAAGCCCTCAAAGGGGCAGAGATTCTATTGCTTTTCTCCATGGATACAAGAGGTCTGGGGCTCCTCATATAGCCTCCACAAAGCCTCCAAGTCCCACCACTGATAGATGTGGAACTAAACATATGGATGGGGTAAATGTATCCTGGAGAGATCCATTTACCCATTTCTCATACATATGGCGTACAACCAAATACTCCAACACACATCATGTGGATAACTGATCCATCTATCTGAAGGGTAGAATTGAAAAGGCTATGGAGACATCCTCGTCGGAGTCCACAGTTGCTGGAGAATGGAGTCTGAAAAGTCTCCTCGTTGGAGAACTGGGCCTCTCCCATACTAGCTTAGAGAATGGGATCTCTACTTTGTAGTTCCTATGAAACCACATGAAAATCCTAGCCCACATGGCATAGGGAATGAGATCTCTACTCCGGAGTCCATATGGATCACATGAAAACTGTGAGACCAAAACAAAGATAGGGAAACCACAAATGATGGCAAACATGCGCGCATCTGACTGAAGACTTAGAACTAATCCTCGGGTTTGAACTTCTGAACTGTAGAGTCTGGAAAATTTGGCCTGGAGAATCTTAATCTGGAATAGACCTGTAACTCTATACAACACTCCCCCTTTCTCCCATACTTGTCGGAAAATAGTGACATCGACAATATTGAGAGAAGACAAGAAATGGGATAAAACAAAACATTACATAAGTCGATAATCATCATTTTTTCATCTTTTCTTTTACATTTTTTATTTTTTTAATAAGCCTTCATCACACAACCCATTTAAATAGTCTAGTGGTAGTGTAGTGTATCTACCAAACAAAAGACCAGTGTTCAAATCACACTCTTGTAGGGGTTGTGTTAGGTAGTCGTCGACCGTCGTAAAAAATAGTCGAATCTTTCAACATGGATTTGAGCAAGAATCCATGCAGCCGACCCTACTCATAATGGGAGAAGGCTTTGCCATTTTTAAGCCGTCATCATCATTTTATTCCAACTTTTCTTCTTGTAGAATCATTTTTTCGGCCCTAATTTTGTACGATCCATTTTTTCCGGCTATTTCCTCTTTTTTAAAAGTTGTTTCCCTATTTACTCTCAGCCTCTCTTCTTTTCCTCTTTTTTTCTCTTTAATAGTTGGCCCCTTCTTGTCTCTTATTTTTTAAAAGTACATACGACCAACTCTGGATTTGAAACAAATAGCCCCACATTTTTTAAAATGCCGAGTGCCGCACAACCACTCAGAAATAGGGTTCCCAGTGGGAAACCCATTCTTTTTTTCATGTTGCCATCGCATAGAGGGAGGGGGCCGACGCCTGGGCTCGATGTCACCAAGGCTTGAATCATTGATCTATGCCATCATGCTAGATGGCGATCTATCACCTACGGCATGTTGGATATGTCTCGCTAGAGCGGAAGCAAGGCGGAGCAGGATGCTGAGGTTGATCGCCATCGCTAGGAGGGAGGAGCATCTACCTTCGCATGGAGTTGCGTGAGCGTCGCGAGATGCTTCGACGAGCCTTCGCTGCCTCCGTCGGCTTGAGAAGGTCTTTGTGAGGAAATGCCGGGGCTCAGGAGACCGAGGTGGTGCCGCCTATGCGACTGGAGCAGTTGCCGCCAATTGGAGCTCCTCCTAGTAGCGCCACCTAGATGGAGCCTGGAGGTGGTGCTTCGGACTTGATGGTGGTGGCGTGCCATATTATGGAGGCGTGCACGAAGGAAGGTTCTCCCCAACTGGAGCTCCACCTGGATTCGAGTGTGTTGCCTGGAGTAGGACAACACTTCCTGGGAGCACGCGAGAACCAATTTGGCAGCCTGGAGATGTTGTGCCAGCATATGCGGTTGGAGATGCCTCGTCCTACGCCACCTCTTCTTCTTCGTCTTTGCGCGAGGTAGAGATAGCCATCGCCTAACGCAACGTGCTGCTGATAATGAGAAGTCACTTGGAGAAGATGGTGGTGCCAGAAGTGGAGGCCCAAATCGATCTCTTGCTTGGTGATGGTGCTATGGCTCAGAACCACACAACTTTAGAGTTTCAAGAAGATATTGTGTAGAGTTTTTGAAAATGGTAAATATTATTGTTATACTCTTCAGAATACGCTACTATAAGTGTTAAAATTGAATTTTTAATTATATTATTTGGAAATTTGCACTGGTTACAAATATTATGCATATCATAATATTCATGTATGGAACTTTTAGCAGGAAGAAACTAACATATTGATAGGTTTAAGATATATTTTCCATGGATATATCTGTATATATATGAAATGGATTACCGAGCAACCAGTAATTTATAATAATGCATATTATAACAAGGGTAAAATGGGGTTGCCCCATAGAGGGAGCTAACTTGGCTCCCCTGCCACATTTTTCCTATTTTTTTAAAAATAAATCCGTGAATTTTTATCATTATATCTCTATATTATGTCGTTCAAGTTTCTTGCAAAACAGAGACTCCTGCGGCCTCCATCCAGACAACCATTTTTAACGGTCACAGAATTGTTGAAATCGTCCCCGTCTAGATGGATGTCGTAGTAGTCTTTGTTTCGTACGAAACTGGAATGACATAATATAGGTGTATAGTTATGAAAATCTACAGAAGCATTTTTCAAAAAAAATTAAAAATGGGAGAGATGGGACGTGGGGAACTAAATTAGCTCCCCCATGGGGCAGCCCCATTTTACCCTTGTAACAATCATGATATTTTAGAGTTCAAACTTCTATCATATAAACAGTTAAATCAATAGGAAGCTAAATAATTCATATTTATATTTGAGGTTGTAGGAATGACACTGTATTTCTACATTAAAATCCATAGGAATGGACAAACACAAGAGTATACTGAATCACTATGATCGTTCACCCTATGATGCGACCATTGCAACCCGACAATGATGGAGGGGATCATGGAACTCTACCCCATCTTGTTGGTCTTTTTCTTCTCCCTCGTCTTCGGCAGGATGCCTCTATGCATTTCCCACTCCCTCTATATTGCCACCTCATGGGGCCTCACCGTAGTGTCTTTCTTGTTGTCAACCCACATTTAACTGCATGTTGACTTGTGTGTTTATTATATCACATGCACTTCAATGGTGACAAACTGTAGCTCCCATGCATGTCCTTCAGAATAGGTTAAGGCTCCCTAGATATCTACACTAAAATTAAATTTATGTAACTTCAACTAAATGAACTTGAAAATATTCAATTCCTTCGCAAATGCTAAATTGTGATAAGTTATGCTCCCTTTTTGGAGAGGTTGTGGCACGTTAAGTGAAGAACTCTGAATATTGTGGCGGGATGTAGCCACTTGTATGAGAATTAAGAAGAGAACTTGAAAAAAATAAAATAAAAAAGGAAAAGCTTATGAAGAAGTCAATCTTTAGAGTTTTTGGTTTTGATGTTTATATATGTTTGCAAGCAAGATTATTTGAATGATGGTATTTCATCGCTTTCTCTACTTCGGATTTTCTGTTTGGAATGATTATCTGCATCATTTGCGTGGAGTGAGTTTTGGGGTTTTTAAGTAATTCTTTTTTGCTGGAGATTGGTTAATAAACTAATATGCCAAGTTTTAACCAGATCAAATTTCACACAATGAGGGAAAATATGTCCAGGAGTACTTTCGATTATGAATTGATATTACACTATATATGGCTTGTTGTCTTGAAAGATGAGACTTGTCTCCTGGTTCAATCCCATTGTGGAAGGATTGCCTCAGCCCACCTGCAGTGGAGCTCCCACCACCTTGGCAAAGATCCTAGTCATTGCCACGAAATCCTCGCCGGTTCATTGTTGTGAACCACCTCAACCACGCAACGCATTATGGCCCTGCCTCCGTCGTGCCTCGCTGCCACCCAGCTCTGTCATCCTCGTCATGACCCACCTCCGCGCATCCATTCACTTGTCGGTGCCGCCCAAGCCTCCGTCTCCATGGCCTGCCCCTCGACTTTGTACCAATGCCACTGCCAACCCACGTGCTACCCATGTGTGGGTGGTGATGGTGGTGAATTATAGAGCCAAGGTCGATGAGTCTGGGTTGTCTTGAAATTCAAGCACAAGGTTCTCTTTTAAATGTAGAGGAGAACAATTAATCATGAACTCAGCGGGGGTTCTCGTGTGGTGCCTCTATCATCTTTGTCTTGACCTCGTCGTTGGGGTGGTGGGGTGCTACCATCGCTTTGGCATGCAGAGCATGCATCCTGTACGGTGGTGAATATTTTTACACACGGTGATGTCATCCTCATCGTGATGATGGTTGAGATAGTGGTGTGTTGTAGCCGTACTTGCAGGGACAATTCAAGCATTGAAAAGGTGACACCGTCCTCGTCATGATGATGGTAGAGATGGTGGTGTGTCGTAGCCATACTTTCGGCAACATTGAAGTGGTGACATTGCTGCAAGTTTATGCCCTCTTAGAAGGCTCACTGGGACATAAATGGATTCTTTCTCATAGAAGGCTCGCTAGACACAATGGATTTTTTCTCGTCCTGGGAAATAAATGGAATTTTTGCCTGATTAATTAATTCGGAGTGGGGCGGGCTGCTGCTAAATATATAGTAATGGAAGAAGAAGGCCTGCTTGGATTTAGTTGGTTAGGAAATACAATTCGGAGTTATCCGTGCTTATGATCCATCAACTATGTGATCTGTAATTTCAAGTTTTATGGTACCAATAGAGAATCCGACATCTTTTTTGTCGGAATTCCTTTCCAATTCACAGTCAAATTTTGGTTATGGATCACACGTATTCCATTTTTTTTAAATCTTCCTATTGTAAATTCATCCCTCGGTCATCAAACATAACCAAGAGAATATAATTTAATTTAAAATACATCAATATCTTCTTGTTGACATGTATTGCATTGGCCTTTACTATTTGACGTTCTTTTCGATTCTTGATCCTTTTTAAACTAATAAATCAATATACGAGCCTGGGTCACCCCCTTCATTAACTTCAAAAGGTATCACATGAAAATACATGCGAGGCTCATAGACTAGCATCAAGAGTGGGCCAACATGGTCGTAACAAAAAGAAAACTACAACTATTAGTATGACTAACATAGTCTTGAAATACAAAATATAGTAAAGTCTGGTTGTGATGGTTTTGATGAAAACAAAGGTAATAAACCTATAGTTAGAGAAGAAGTCTACAAAATCTTCAAACAATACCAAGACTTTTTCTCCCTGTCAATGGAAGAAAAGGAAATAGTTCTTATGTTGAGAGGTGATACTGTGTGCTAATACAACATCTCTTCTTCCTTGCCTCAAAATACTCATTGAGATCCAACTCCTTCCTAATTGGAATTGCTTGTTTTGGATATTTCACCTTCCAAGTCGTTTTTTGAAATTTAGCAATTTTTGTTTGTCCATTCTCTACATCAGAGACCACATCTCACCTCCTCAGTCCTCGCCAAAAATTCCCTCCTTAACCAACCTATTATCTTCAATCCAAGATCGAAGGGCTTCTTTCTCTCCTTTATTAATGTGTAACACCTCCACATATGAAAGGAGATGTTTTCTTCCACCCGAAACTCCAATGTGCCTCATTCTTCTTTAGCAATGAAAATCGACCTCTATACTCTTGAACATGATTAGGCCTCCCCTTTTCCAAGTATTATTTTTAAAGGAAAAAATGGCTCAACGTTGAGGAGATACTTAATCTAAAACTTCTATATATTCTCATTAGTGAACAAATATAGTAACAAGTACAATCTTTATGTATATCATACCCAGAATATGGTCCCATTCCCTGCAAGCCACATAGACCATAGGATAGTTGCCACCCAAATATTGGTGGGGTTATTGTTATGTCCTAACCCCACTACGGATTCCCAAAACCAAGGCTCAGAAAGTCGGTATGCGGTATTCTTTCGATCAGGCAGTCTAGAGCAAGTATGTGGATAGGCGGAAGTATATGCAGATTAAGCAATTTGCATTATTTTAATTAAAAATTATTAATAATGTAGTAATAAATTCAAATATTAGAATTTTGTGTTTTAAAAAGACAACATAGATGACGTGTAAAGTATAGACCTTTTAGTACAATGTGATTTCAAGTAAAGCATTTCGAAAATCAGCTACGTATGTGAAGGAACAAGTCACATATTGTACATATTCCAATAATATCATCACATTGATTGACCTTTGCTATGAGCTACCATATGAAATCATCTACTTGGTAGAACATGTGTTCAAACATGGTTTATCCTATGAAATAGATGCGGTTCACAAGCCAATGCTTTGGTTGTATATGTTTATAGTTCAAATTCAAATATTCAAGTTCAACACAATTGATCTCAATTCACACTAAAATTTAAAAATCAAATCAGAGACTTCATAATATTATTTCAATACATGCACAAAATACCTGAATCTCTTAGTTAATTTTCAAGGCAATAATCTCATACTAAAAACCTGACATGTATAATTTGTATATTATCAGCACAACCAGAAAGATTAAGCATTTGATTCCACTAAGTTTTTATAAATAGATGTGACTCAAATGATTAACCAATATGCCCCCCTTTGTTATTTTCCTCCACTATTCCATAAACAAACCTTGTTGTTCAAACCATAACAGAAAGAAAGATAAATCAAACAATCCATTTAAAAGTTAACAAAAATCATTAGTTATCAGTTCACAGTTTTGCTCTAATACATATGTGGGCGCATATGCAGCCCCATATGCGCTTTTACCGCATATGGAGCGACTATGGACTACTCGCCGTGATTTACCCTCCGCCTCCGCATATGCGGCCGCATATGCAGCCGCCCGAATCGATTTTCTGAACATTGCCCAAAACCCAACCCAATTTGATGTTGGCACCAAGTCCACATGTGTCGTGGCCCATTACCTCCCTCAAAATAGAACAACCTAAGAAGAGATGCTTAACGTTCTCCGTTTACATGCTGCGCTGCCACATGCCACCTGTGTTCGGGAAAAACCTGACTCTTCGTTCAACAATCTCAATATTATATGAAATCCGTGCCAAGATCTTCCACTTCCATTTGCCCTTTAAATGATTCGACACAATTCCAAGACCAAAGGCCGTCTCCAAATAGAAGGCTTGACACTTCGTTATTGGTTTATCTCTTGTACTTCGAAGTGAAACCAGACCTATGACCGGAAGTGCCCACAAAATGCCCCTCTTGTCATTCTCTAGATTCTTTATTCCTTCCTTCATCCCAATCTTCGTCAACAACTATTAATCTTCTACTAAATATGGATCTTTAGTTAACATGTTGTCTTGTGAAATTGGCTTCAATCTTCTTCTGCTACTCTTCTTTGTAATGCACCCCGAACTCATTGGAAAATCATGATTTATCACCAGATCATCAATTTCTTTGATAGTAACATTCACTTCCTTATGTGTAACAATATCCACAATCATCTCCACTTGGGAATATTGCAGATCCATTCCTTGCTAATTCATACTCCTAACCTCTTTTTCAATTAGCTTGTCTCTGTGTTCCTTCTCATATAGGTGTCTTTTTCATACGTTGTTGATGTTGTAAAGACCTAGAGGCTAGATACATCAATAGTATGTTACTGTCAATGCAACCTTCCTTTTCTTCCTGGAAGTTTCACTCTATTCTGCTTATTCTCAGCTATATAAACCTGTCCAACACTCTAGCAACCAGCATCACATCCTTTTTGGTGCGCTAGAGATGCTTTCTCATGGATGTGTGGTTCCCCTCTTAACTTTCTACTCAAGCTGCAAATCAGTACTATCAGCCAACAGTATCTGCTGCATCTGTGCCCAACAGTGGCAACCAAAACCAGCTGTTGCGTGTTACAAACCGAAGCCAAGAGTTGCCTGCTCCCAGACTCATCAGCAAGCGGCTTCAGCTGCATCTGAGACTGTTGTCGATTTTGATCATCACCAAAAGTCAAACAATTCAAGAAATGTTTTGCAACTGTAATGTTGATAGACCTCTTTTTGAATCCATGCCCAACTGACTCCATTCTCTTTCATGGTCTTTTCCTCTTCACTCAGACTTGCGGCAAAAATAGCCTTTTCGTTTCGTATATCTTCCCCATTCACGTCAATTCCTGCAGTTCCATTTCTCGTTGTTTCCGATTGAGAATCATCACATGGAGACATCCCCTTGCTTATTAATAGACACAGCCTCATTAGCTTACTCGCATTGCTGCATCTGCTCTGCATTCCTTGAAAATTGTAAATGCGATGGTACCTCCAAGGTGGTTAAATCTTCAGGCTCCACTTGTCCATGATCCACCTGCTCCACTTGTTGAAAACTCATGCAAACTTGCTTGAAGATGTCGTGTTGACCATCAGGCTCAATCTGTCTTCTGTTACCTTCCCTACAATCCTCCAAGGTGTGACCAATTGTACAACGATGAGGACAAAATTTGGGGAGTTTCCGATACACAACCTTGTGCTTGATAACTTGCTTCCCATTCCTAATCATCACAAAAGGATTCATGGATTTTGTGGAAAGAAAAGAATGAATCATAATATTATGGGATTCCTAGGATTCTCTTATATAGTAGAGTAACCTGTTGGATAAATTACATAAAGAAGTTGGAAGAAATAAATAATACGTAAAATAGTAACTAGTATCTCAACACTCCCCCTCAAGCTGGAGCATGGATATCTATCATGCTCAGCTTGTAGCAGCATCTCTGGTAAGGCCCTCTAGCAAGGGTCTTGGTAAGTACATCTGTTGTCTGGTCTCCATAGCTGACATGAATAGTGGCGATGAGACCCCTCTGTATCATGCCACGAGTGTAGTGGCAGTCCACCTCGATGTGCTTGGTCCTCTCATGGAAGTCTGGGTTGTTGGCAATGAAGAGAGCAACGACCTAGTTGTCATATTGGAGGTGCATGGGAAGAGGCACCTCAACTTTCAGGTCAATAACAACATATCTGACCTACATCATCTTTGTACGACCTTACGCCATGGTCTTGTATTATGATTCTGCACTAGATCTGGCAACCACAGTATGCTTATTGCTCTTCCATGACACTAAGAAAATTCATATGAACACTGCAAGGACAGAAGTAGGCTTCATGTCCCTAGGACACCCTGCATAATCTGCATTTGCACAAGCTGTAACAATGTACCTCTGTTAAACAGAAGACCAGAGTCAGATGAGGACTTCATATAACTCAAAATCATATGGACCGCATCCATATTTGCCTGACGAGGCTATTCCATAAATTGACTCACTTTGCTCACTACATAGGATCTATTTGGCCTGATGATAGTCACATAAAGAAGCCTCCCAACAAGCTCCTTGTGCCTCCTCTTATCGACTTCGTCAGTGCCATCATCATAAAGCTTTATGTTGGGGTCCATAGGAGTAGTGGCATGCTTGCAATCTGTCATGCCCATCTCTGAAAGAATCTGTAAAGTACTTCTTCTGGGTCACCGCAAGACCTCGTTGGTTACTGGTGAACTCTAATCCAAGGAAGTAACGTAGGCTACCAAGATTCTTGATGACAAACTGATGACCAAGAAATTCCTTTGCAGTTTGGATGCCATGCTCATCATCCCATGTAACAATAATATCATCAACATAAATAAGTATGGCAACAATACCTCTCAGCATCCTCTGAACAAACAATGAATGATCGATAGTCCATCTCACAAACCCTTGTTACTTTATCAAGTTTGAGAGCGTATGGATCCATGCACTTGATAGGTGTGTTAATCGAATCGAATACCTTCGAATCTATCAGGATTCTGAATCAGTTCATTATAAAAGTTTCGAATCCAAACTCGAATCGAATTTCAAATGAATTTATTGACTTAAATTCTGATTCAATTCATTTTGAGTTTGGAATATTCAAATTCGACTCATTTTGTTTCGAATTGAAATGCTAATTGATTTTTTAAAGCATATATTATATTATATGAAGAATAATATAATATAAATATTTGGTTATGCAATTCTATTTTTGAAAGTATATTACTAAGATATTTAAAAAATATAAAATAAAAGGAATATCAAACCAATACAATGTAAGTGGAGAAAAGTATCTAATTTTTACAATTATTATGTCTTTTACAATCTAAATATACTCTTTTTTCTATGATGAAAAATGTAGTATAAATACAATATAATTATATGAGCCTGTCAAAAAGATAGAATATCATTGACGAAAAAGTTGAACACATTATAATTATCATTGCATGTTAAAGCAAGACAACATCATACTTGTATAGAAAGTTGATAGAAATTAATATTATTATTTGAAATAATGAGAATAGTAAAAAATAACTTAGCAAGATAAAACATTTTCATTAAGCATGAGGGTCTTCAATATTAAAAAACAAGCCATGAAAAATGAAATATACGAATTTTTGATATACAAAGGAAAGAAACAACGGACATTATGGTGAGAAGAACTTCTATATTACTCATGTAATGATAAATGTTGTCTTGACATGATAATCATCATGGATTGTTATGTGAGGAAAATCAAAACAAAAAAAAAATAAATGTGATATATCTAGATAAATTTTTAATCACGACAAATGTTGAGGAACTCGAAGTAGAAAAACCATCATTTTCGTATGCTAGGAGAAAATTTACCATAATCTACTAGGTCTTTAAGATCTCTGGTAGATAATAAAATGGGGAATGGAAAAGACATTGTTAGCAATGCATGAGCATGAAAATAAATGTGTGGGTGAGAATTTAGAATAGCAGTATTAAATATTTGATCTTTCTTATTATTCTTTAACTAATAATATTCAAAAAAATAAAAAATGGAAAAAAATGGGAGGGAAGAGCCAAGTTAGCTCCCCTTAGAGGGCAGACCCATTTAACCCTACATTATACATACATGAATGCATATAAATATCAAATCGAATCGAATTATTATCGAACAAATTCAGATTAATTCAGATTTGATTCATTTAGGTATCGAATCCACAAGTTAGATTCAAATTCAGTTCATTTGGTTTCGAATCAAACTTTTTTTTTCGATTTTCTTGAACGAATCGTAATCGAATTCGAATGCTTCAATTCAGCTAACACTAGCTCTTGGACTCTGCTTAAGGTCATAGATGACCTTGTGAAGCATGCAAACCTTCTGACACTCCTCAGCATTGAACCAAAGTGGTTGTTGCGTGTAAACCTCCTTCTGTAGATTACCATAGGAAAGTGCATTCTTCACATCAATCTGATAGAGGGGTCAATCCCGTGTCGTTGCAATTGATAGAAGTATACACATAGTAGAATGCATGGCCGCTAGAGAGAATGTATCCTGATAGTCCACCCCATATGTATGGGTGAACCCACGTGCCACAAGTCTCGCAATGTAGCAATCTGTCATCTGTTTAGTGCATCCTCGTGAACACCCACTTGCATCCCAACAACAAATGCATCAATTGGAGGTGAAACAAGACTCCAAGCGTCACGTGACTGTAGCATGCCTATCTCCTCCATGGCAAGACGCCACTGACTCTCTTGGATGGCCTCATGATACATTTGTGGTATCTCTACAGTTGATAGTGACACGGTAAATCTCCTGAAATCCTCTGAAAGTCTGCTCAAAGCATGGGGAATATAGCGAGACCTGCGAGTAAACACACATGGAAAAAATCGAGTCACGGAGGGTGGCGGTCCACAAGAAATCACAGGAGCAGGTGTAGGTACTGGAGATAGCGGTGGAGGCAACAACGATGATGGTGGTGGTGAAGGAGGTGGTAGAGATGTAGGAGGTGGAGGCATGTAGACCTCTTCATCAGATTCAGATGGGTCCGGTCTGTCACTTGTAGGAGAGAAATATTTAACAAACTCAAAATATAACATTAGCATTGTTAAAGTATTTCCATCGAAGCAGAACAAAGCAATGATACCCTTTTTGGGTACGAGAGTTGCCAACAAAGACACAATTGATAGCTCTGGGAGAGCTTGTCATGACTAGGCGAAATATTGTGAACAAAGGCTACATATCCAAACACACGGGGTATAAGAGAGAGCAGGTCCTTCTCGGGACACACAATCGAGAAAGGAACCTTTTTTCCCAAGATAGAAGATGACATACGATTCACTAAGTATTAGGATGTGAGAACTACACCTCCTCAGTACAAATGAGGAGCACAACTCTGAATCAGAAGGGTTCTGGTTACGTCGAGTAAATAACGATGTTTGGGCTCAACAACACCGTTCTGCTGAGATGTATAGGGATCCAAGGTCTAGTGTACAATGCCAAGAGACCTAAGAAACTCGGATAGTTGTAAATTGCAAAACTCCAAGGCATTGGCAGAAACACAAGTACTTGACAGTAGCGAAAAAATGTTATGTATTTCATTAATAAATGATTTAATGGCCGACCCAGCCTCAGACTTATTCTTTAACTAGAAAACTCAGGTAAGTCTAGAATAGTCATCTGAACTGCTCTGACTATCTATGTGAGGGACATGACTCGGACCCCAGATATCTATGTAAGAGAGCTCAAACAACTTAACTGCTCCGACTCTGATGAGATGGAAATGAAGAACGACGATGCTTCTTAAGCTGGAAAGCCTCGCACTGGAAGGAGGATCACATGGAGATCTATGGGAGGACACAGCACATCTTCTGCATATGAAGGTGGCCAAAACGAAGATGCCATAGGTACGGTGAGATTGGTCTAGAAGGAATAATAAAGGTACCAGCATAAGGAGGTTGTACATATCTATAGAGCCCCGCTGTTTACGACCACATGTAATCACACGGCCCGTGAGTATGTTCTGAAACACAATAGAAGAAGGGTCAAACATAGCACGACAATGTAGATCCTTTATAATCTGACTAATAGAAAGCAAATTCATCTTAAAATTAGGCATATAAAACATTCTGCAGGCGCATGGTTGGTGTCAGATGCACCCCTCCGTCCAGTAATGGGTAAGTGTTGGAGTATTTGGTTGTGCGCCATATGAGTTGTAGGAGGGTAAATGGATCCGGGAGAAGATCTATTTACCGCATCCACATGTTTAGTCCCACATCTACTAGTGGTGGGACTTGGAGGCTTTGTAGAGGCTATATAAGGAGCCTCAGACCTCCTGTATTCATTCAGAAAAAGCAATGAAGCATACACCCCTTTGAGGGCTTCTCCCGTGGTTTCATTACGCTCCTTAGGGAGTAGGGTTCCACATAAAAATCTTCTTGTGTTCTTCAAGTTTATTCTTTATCTAGATTATGCCCTGTTTATCATTCTGCTTTCGCATTCTCTATTTTCTAACATGATATCAGAGCAGGTCGATTCTCGAGGATTTCAAGTTCTTTATTATTATTTTTTTCTTCGGGATTCTTTATCAAGAAGTTGGATTTTGTTCTAGGGTTTCTTCATGAAACCCTAATCCATGTTCGTGCATCTCCATCCAGTTGCCTGCTGCATCTCTGAAGCGGCAGCAGCCGCATTACAAGGTTGTGCTGCCCATCTCTAGGCATCCCTTCGGACTCCACCAGCGGCGGCATGGTTGCACCCATCTCCCTGTAGCATCCCAAGACAGAGGAGTTGGGATGTCAATTTCCAGGAAATAACTTATATATCGCATGTTCAACATGCGACATATGAGAAACTCCCTGGATTCGTTCCAGGGAGAACCTCATATAACGCATGTCGAACATGCGCTATATGAGAAAAAACCTAGATTTGTTCCAGGAACTTTCTCATATAACGCATGTCGAACATGCGCTATATGAGAAAAACACTGGAACGGTTTCAGGAACTTTCTCATATAACGCATGTCGAACATGCGGTATACGAGAAAAACCCTGGAACAAATCCAGCGAGATCGTGACATATCGCATATTAAAGATGCGACACACCTGTAGTTTCGGAGTAAAAAAAATTTAAAGGTGTTGCGACACCTCTGTAGTCTTTAAGTAAAAAAATATTTCGTAGAACCTGGGTATTTAAGTAAAACCCAGGTACTACTTAGGAATTTGACTCGGCCTGCAGGCATTATTAAAAAAATTTAAGAGCAAAGGGCTTGCATGTAATAAAAAAGGTTTGTTTTGCAAGACCTGGTGGCCATACAAAAAAACCGCGGGAGGCATTTGTTGGGCCTTTTTGGGCCGATATATTTTGAAAAAAAATGAGGAGGCATCTGTTTTGAAATAAAGGCATGTACAATAAAAGCCATACGTAATTGAAAAATAGCTGGAAAAAAAGAGAAGTAACTTTTGTGAATGTTCATGTTTTTCCCCAATATCTTGTCTTCTCCCAAACTTTGTTGATGTTGATTTTTCCGACAAGTATGGGGAAAGAGGGAGTATATGTAGAGTCACAGGTCCATTCAGATGTTCCAGATTTCAGATCTCCATATTCCAGGCCAGTTCAATTTTTCAGACTCTACAATTCATATGGTTTCAAGACTCGACGTCAGATGTTTCTGAGTCTTCTTCAGTTTCAGACGTGCACATGGATGCGGTCTTATTTCTGATGAGCACATCGCATGTATGCCATCTTTTGTAGTGGTCCCCATCTTTTCGTGTGTTACGACCAGAATTTTCATGTGAGCCATAGGAACTCCAGAGTAGAGTACATTCTCTGTGCCAGATGGGAGAGACCCGATTCTCCAACGAGGAGACTTTTCAGACTCCATTCTCCAGCTACCGTGGACTCCGACGAGGATTGCACTTCCACGACTTTTTTCAGTTTGGCCCTTTTCAGAGATGGAGCAGTTGTCCACATGTTGTGGCAGGCCAGAGTACTCCGACGAGGAGACTCATTTCAGTTGCAGTGACTCTGACAGACGCATTTTCAGAGAACATGCTCTCCGACGAGGAGATTCCGCAGACTCACACTCCAGCTCGTTCGTCCTCCTCACCTGCACGGCATGAGAAGCAACATCCTCGACAACATCAATTGTGCACGTTGAGTTGATATTGTCCGTAGTGTCCTGTAGCATTGAGTTGAATTTCTTTCCGTTTGTCCAAGCTGAGCATTGCATGCTCCATCTTGAGGGGGAGTGTTGGAGTATTTGGTTGTGCGCCATATGAGTTGTAGGAGGGTAAATGGATCCGGGAGAAGATCCATTTAATCCATCCACATGTTTAGTCCCACATCTACCAGTGGTGGGACTTGGAGGCTCTGTAGAGGCTATATAAAGAGTCCCAGACCTCCTGTATCCATTGAGAAAAAGCAACAAAGCATATGCTCCTTTGAGGGCTTCTCCCGTGGTTTCATCCCACTCCTTAGGGAGTAGGGTTCCACGTAAAAATCTTCTTGTATTCTTCAAGTTTATTCTTTATCTAGATTATGCTCTGTGTATCATTCCGCTTCCGCATTCTCTATTTTCTAACAGTAAGTAAACCCCATTTGCAAATGACAACCCATCTATCACAGGGTATAGGCATGTAAGACTTGAACTAGGCTCTGTCTCCACACATATGGTGAGAACCACTAGAGTCCATGATCCACCCTATCATATCTGCACTGCTGCAACTAGTAAAAGCATATGCGATACCTGAGGAGCTCAAAGAAGCTCTTGCAAAAGCTGCGGTATTTTTAGATCTTGTAGTGTAGCGACAGGAACTTGAGTAATGATCTCCCGTATACGAGAGACAATGACATCAAGGCGTGGATCTATTTGAAGAGTTCTAGTGTCTGAAGGCTCAATCCGCTCCGTCATGCATCCTTAAAGTGTCTAGGACGACTTCAGTTGGTGCAAGGACCACGTTAATGTCCACCACCTCTGCTACAGAGACTACGCCCTCTGAATAACGTAGAACATCCTCTGTCGCGAGAAGCCGCCATCGTTGAGGAATATTGTGTGGTGATGGTTGATGGAATAAGAAGCCTACTTAGACGACTGTGAGCATCCTCCGTGGTAGGTATGGCCATCCCAGTAAGTTGTGCTCGTGATGCCTCATACTCTTGGTCAAGTGCTACCAAGAAACTTCAACCATCGTAGAGTTTCTAGCCGTCGTCTGCTGCTCTGTGGAGGTTGTAATCAGCATGAATATGTGAAGCTTCTCGAACATGCCATGAAGAAGGGAGTAGAAAGTATACAATGGACGATCATTCTGCTTTGCCCTGTATATGTCAAACTGAAGCTGAAGAATCTTGATCTCGTTCTTCGCTTGGGTATAAGTGGATGCCAGAATATCCTATATCACCTTAATGGTGGGTTGATTCACAATATCATTGTCCACCTCTGTGGTGAGGGTCCCAAAGAGTTAAATACGAGCGTATACGTCATCTTGCTTATGTGAAGCATTGTCCCCAGTCCTGCCCGTTGGCTCTAGCTTTGTCAGAATGTGCTCCTTGTTGCACTGCACAAGTGTTAGGAACTACATGGACCACAACTCATAGTTGGTCCCATCCATCTTCTTAATGTGAGTCGGGCCCTTGAAGGCACCGGGCGAAGAAAATATATCACCCTTGCTTTCTGACATGATGGGAAAACGGTCGAAAATGAAACTCGACTAGGAAGTAGACTGATTAGAGCGAGTTTACAAAATCATATCGAGGATTGGTTGTACGTATAGACGCATATAACTATCCTCTTCAATCTTCGAACCACGCTAGGAACGGAAAACATGATATTAAGGTTTAAAGTCACATTTTTCGGTCAAAATCAGACCGTTTCATACTGCAGTTAGGCGTCGGAGAGGAAATGAATCCACCCGTATATGACATCGGGCGACATGAGGGGTTGCTAAGGGCCCACACGAGAGCAGCGTCGGTGGGATGCCGCAGGCGCCGTGTGCGGCGGGGCGGCAACCGCTGCTGTGCGTGGACGACGAATGCGGCGTGTATGGATGAGAGAGGGCGGCGGGTAGGGTTTAGGGCATGGGGTTCAAGAACTCTGATCTCGGACTGTCGCTCTGATATCATGTGGAGAGAAAAGAATGAATCATGATATTATGAGAGACTTAGGGTTCTCTTATATAAGAGAGTAACATGTTGGGTAAATTATATAAAGAAGATGGAAGAAATAATTAATATATAAAAGGCCTGAAAGATAAAGGACCCTCAGAAAGAAATCACCTTGTGTACCTTTGTTGTTTGCAAAAAAAACTTTCAAAGTTCGTTGAATCGGCCTGTGGAATTTGAAATCAAACTACCAAGCTTATCACAAAGGATCTTTGCAGAATGTTTATCTCCTAAGTAAACTCCACAAATGGAACACCATCTTCCAATTTAACTCTCTGGTAGGAATAAGATGTCCTGATCATGGTATTAAAAGGCTAGCCTCGAGGCGGTCGAGGCGGAACGAGGCGGGGCTTTTTAGCCTCGAGGCGTATGCCTTAGATGGAATGGATAAGGCGTACGCCTCAGAAGGTCGAGGCGGTCCGAGGTGGTCCGAGGCGGTGAGGCGGTCGAGGCGGGGCGAGGCGGTCTGTGAGGCGTTTTCTGAAATTTAAAGCATTTTTTAAGGATTTAAATTGTCTTATTGGTAGTTTTAGATGCTTATAAATGTATAGTTGTCTAGGATATATATTTACAAGATGAATGCTTGAAATTTTAAGTTTGTTCATATTCTTATTAAGCATTAAACTTGTCTGATTTTTCCAAGAAATTCTTAATATTACACTTTTAAATACATAATCAATAAAATTTAAAGAAAAACTAGTGTTAAGTGAGGTGATATAATGAGAAACGTAATATACCAACTAGAAAAAAACAAGATTAGATTCAAGGCCTGTCAATGTTGTCATATTTTGTATATTAGTCATGTAACAAATATATCTAATCATATTTTTTCATGCACCACAATATGTTTTAGTGAAAAATACGTTGTCTTTGATATTTTAATGACAATTATAGCTAATGATTCTATTTTTGATTGGGTAGAAATTTAGTAGATAGGTTTATGGAATTTACATATCCTTTCTTTCACGTTCTTATCTTCATAATTTCATCATATATTACAATGTTATAAATTATATGCAAGTCAATTAAGATAATTTCATCATAAATATATTTATTATACTTTTTGTAAGTATTTTTCTATACAAACTGAGGCTTACGCCTCGACCGCCTCGAGGCTACGCCTCGCCTCCAGGAAAAACGCCTCGTTCCGCCTTTCGTTTTTTTAAAACCTTGGTCCTGATATTGACGCCTTTCGTACCTTCGTTAGATTTTTGTTCTGATGTACAATTCTCCTACTTTGTACAGTCGTAATATTGATGATTAATGTTCATTTTTACAGACGTATCTTCAATCAACGACCGTTAGATTAGAAGAAATGCGAGTGAAAAGGCGAGATGCAGAGCAATGGATGGCCCATCGTCTGCTTCCCGATCGTCTAAGAGAGCGCATACGTCGTCATGAGCAATACAAATGGCAGGAGACAAGGGGTGTGAATGAAGAACTGATACTTGCAAACCTTCCGAAGGATCTCAGAAGGGATATTAAACGCCATCTTTGTTTGGCTCTTCTAAAGAGGGTGAATGTCTCGTCTCTCTATGTGAACATTTTCGGCATTGACATTGCAGTAGATAAAACTTATCTCCATACTTTTACTTCTTTCTTTTCCTCACAAAAGTGAAAGAATTCTTTTCTTGAAGCTTAGAAGAAAACATTGATCTGGTTTCTCCCTGTCTGAAAATGCCGTGTTCATTAATAGGTACCGATGTTCGAGAAAATGGACGAGCAACTAATGGATGCTATGGTGGATCGTCTAAAGCCGGTACTGTACACCGAGAAGAGCTGCATAATTCGTGAGGGTGACCCTGTCAACGAGATGCTCTTTGTCATGCGAGGAAAGCTCAACAGTAAGACCACAGACGGTGGCCGGACAGGATTCTTCAATGAGGGTACCCTCAAACCCGGTGACTTCTGTGGTGAAGAGCTACTAACTTGGGCCTTGGAGCTCCGTGCGGTGACCAACCTCCCCATTTCAACGAGAACCGTAGAGGCTTTGAAAGAAGTCGAAGCCTTTGCGCTATCTGCTGATGATCTCAAGTTTGTTGCGTCCCAGTTCCGCAGGCTCAACAACAAGCAGCTACGCCACACTTTCAAGCTGTACTCTCAACAGTGGAGGACGTGGGCTGCTAGCTTCATCCAGATAGCATGGCGTCGGTATGTGAGGAAGAAACTTGAGGAATCGCTGCGTGAGGAGGAGAACAGGCTGCAGGCAGCCCTGGTGAAGACCGGCAGCAGCTCACCTAGTCTTGGCGCCACTATCTATGCATCCCGGTTCGCAGTCAATGCCCTCAAGGCCCTCAAGCGGACGGGGACACACAAGGCACGCTTGCAAGAGAGAATGCCTGTGATTTTGTTACAGAAGCCGTCGGAGCCCGACTTCACTGCGGAAGATCAATAATCCTGCAGTCGTTGGAGGTGTCCGGTTCAGATTCTGGTATCTGTATCCATTGTTTAAAATAACAGTTGCGAATTTTATGTATGTTGTATAGCCCATCTTTTCCCTGATACATCTGGTGATTAGTCATTATGTATTCTTGGGTGATCCCTATCATGTTAATTTTGTAAATAGACTTGAGCACCACCACTTAATTCTATATTTCGGGCATCTGATACTTGGTTATAATCTGAACTTAGTTTAGGATTTCATAAGCGGAAGCAACACAAACATTTGATGCTTTGAATGAATACACTAGTGTCCTTCGTATTTACGCTGATCGAGACATCTATTCTGTTCAACAAAAACCTGCGCAATGAAGTTACTTCTCTGGTGTCTTATAAACGTTCAGATTATCTGCAAGCAATTCTATATTTGATCAACAAGAGAGTTTATCAAGTGTATAACATGATCATGATGAAAAGTAGTACAGATAATGTATGAGAATATGAAACTTACATTAGGAGAGCGATAAACCTGTTAAAAGAGCTTTTTAGGTAATGAAGAGCAATTCAGTAATTTCTCTCAATATGTTTGGTGAATATTAAATAAATTGTAAATTGTGTCTACAAAGGATTGATCGAATATTCAATAAATTATAAATTGTGTCAATTATCTGTTATAGAAGTTGTTTAATTTTATGTATCTTATTGTATTTGTAGCTTGTGTAATTTGATTTAGTCAGTCATTAACTTTAAAAATTATATTTTAGTAAGCATTCGAGGCATTTATGAAATGAGAACAAGAGCGGAATTTGTAAGGATGTAAATTGCAAAATTAATTAGGGAACCTAAAAGTAGTTATGGAAATAAAAAAATAAAGTTGCAATTTGACCTCCTAGGATTTTGGAAACGTAGCGTTGGAGCTTTGGGCTCCTTTGAACAATCTTTTGGCATAGAAATGACCTCTTGTTTGAATGTTTCCCAAAAACAAATTAAATAAGGATTATTCCTATTTTGATTGAATATTTAAACTCAAAAGATTTGAATGTTCTGATGATGAATTCCACGTAAAAATGAGAGCCCTTGAATGAAAATGGTCCCACGCCATCGAATTTAAAGCATCCTGGATAAGACATTGCGTTGTGAAACATGGAAGCAGAACACGTATAAACGATCAATCGTGCAAGCACGAAAATACATGGATTTACAAGGTTTATCCATAATTGGATTGTGTCCTTGGACGACAACGATCGGTTTTTACTAGAGAAAGAAGAAAGTATGGGGAGTATGGAGAGCCCTAACCCTAGGAGAGTTTATCTACTACTCGTGCACTGGTGCATTCATGATACAAACATATCTATACCCGAATACACCCGTTTTGTTGGGATTTGGTACAACATGAGAGGGTGCATACAACGAATTTTCAACTTGGATCGGATGGTTAAGATTCAAGGCATATCAACAATCATCTTCAAGTTGTGGTAGAATCATCATATAGCATCTACAAGGCATATCAACAATCAACTTAGATGGACATGTAGGTTAGATGTTGTAGAATACAATCTTCAAGTTGTCAAAGGAAGTTCAACACATGAAGTGATAGCCTCAATGTATGTCAATAGTGAATTTGAGCTTGATGTTGATTGACTTTCAGTTGGAATTAGGCGTAGTTTGGTTATGAATTTGAGATTCATCAGTGTAACGATAAATGTTTGGTTATACCATTGTACCTAGCCCCTAGAGGACTATATGGTAAGGCACTTAAACTAGTATGCAAACACTTGTGTCGGTAAATAAGGCCACTTTCTCCGTGCACATATTGGTATAATTGATGTATCCCGATATATTTCAAATACAACCAAGCACTAGATCAAAAACATATACTAGTATGTAAAACTTATACTGGTACAACTCAAATAAAAATGAAGCACGAGTGCAATATGTATATCACTACAAAGAACATAAAACTTGAGGAAAAACACGAGGCTCGTTATGGCCTCTTTGTATTGATATATGCTCACATGTACTTGTATAGAGACGATCTCTCCTTTGAACTTTCTTGGGAGCACCCTATAGTAGTATATTGATGAGATATTGATGTTCAAGCTTTCGTCAAATGGGACTAGTGCTTTTGCTTGTTTTGGTATCACAATGTATACTAGTATATAGGGATTTGGAGGTCATATAGATAGAAGGGCCATGTATATCGCTACAAATCATTATGTGTCGGTACGCATGCCTTGCATGCTAATGGTAGTGAATATATGAATAACTAAATTTTTGCTAATCGCATAAGTGGAACACACACAAACGATCAATCATGCAAGCACGGAGACTCATGGATTTACAAGTTTCACCCATAACTGGGTTACGTCCTTAGACGACAGTGATCGGTTTTCACTATGACCCCGTTTGGATAGGGGGTTACCCCCCACTTTGGGTGGGTAACCCCCAAAAACCCTCATTTTTAACCCATTAGTGGGACCCACTCCCTTTCCATCAAAAAAATTATATATTATACAATCATATCATCTAAAAATCATAAAATACTCAACTTCTACTCAATATTCCAAACTTCAATACAATGACATAACAACAACCACCCACTTTTTCAAATTTCAATACAATCATATCATAATAACTATCAACTTTTTCAAATTCCAATACAATCACATCACACAAACCCCTCCCAACCCTTAACCCATCAACCAAACACACTAAAACAAAAACGGGTTACCCACCCCCGGATAACCCCCAGAAAACCAACCAACCAAACGCACTCTATGTGGAGAAAGGAAAAAGTACATAAGACGTAGAGCCCTGATCCTAAGCAAGATCCCCGTCTTATTGGGGTATGATGCGCAAGAGGGGGTGCATACGATGTTTCTTCAACCTCAATCAGATAGTTAGAATTTAAGATATATCAACATAAATAATATATCGATGAATTCAAACGATATTTTGAATATATGAATAAAGGTCAAAAATTACCTTACTATGTAAGAAAATAAATAAACATCATATATTTACGTCCATGTAGATGGATTCCGAAAATTACATACAAAATGAGAAATTAACTTAATGAGCACCATCGTTTGAATTAACATTCAATTCACTATTCTATATTCTGATATAAAATGTAAAAACAACATTCTAAGCAAACATTATCATTTTTGTAAACATCTTATAGGGGTTGGAATACATCTCTTATATACGAAGAAAGAGATCTTGAAGGAAAATATCTAATAACCGAAGGAAAATACATTCCAATTCAAAGAAGGTTATCCTCTTGAACTTCAACTCATCCTTCAAGAAATCACCCAAGCATTGAAATCTACCAACAAATTTACACATTAGATCTATATACAACAACGTCTTTTCCCACAATCAAGTAGGATCGACTACATGGATTCTTTGCCTCCATTCAGATCTATATTGGGTCACGTAGAGTCGGCTACATTAAATCTATATCAAGTTATAAAATGAATTTGAAACACCAAAAATATGAAGGGATGTGGATTGCTTATATCTTTTGATCTTGAATGAAGGCCGCAGAGGTATCAGCAGCTCAAGGCGCCTTACCTTGTGCTCGATAGATCTAGTGGATGGTGGCACCTCACTCTAGGTTGTTAGGGTTGATAAAGTCCAGCAAATGGATACCCTAAGGGTGCGTTTGGTTGGCGGGTTAAGGGGGGTTAAACTGGTAGAAGGTAACCCGTTTTTGTGTTTTGGTGTTTGGATAGAGGGTTAAAGTGGGGGTGGGTTAGAAGTGGGTTTGGGGTGATATGATTGTATTGGAGTTTGAAAAAATGAGTAGTTATTGTGATGTGATTGTATTGAAGTTTGGAAAAGGGAGTAGAAGTGGAGTAGTTTATAATTTTTATATGATATGATGGTATAATATATTATTTTTTGATAGGATTGATGATGTAAAATTGATTTATTTAATTTTTTAAAAAAAGAAATAAAGTGGGGCCCATGGGGAGAGAGGGGGATGTGGGTTAAGGGGGGCAAACTCCCCTAACCCGCAGGTAACTCGCGAACCAAACGCTACCTAAGGGCTCGTTATGGAATTTTATCACAAATCATAGTGACATCACATTACATTCTTTATTTCAACCCTCTCCAACCCTCATAACCATCCCAAACAGCTACTACTCTAATCAAGTTACCCCAACCCACCCCAGCAACCAAACAGACCCTAAAGACTTTGAAGTTCTTTTATAAGAGAAAAATAATGGGTTGTTAGGTTAGATCTTGTAAACATTTATCATCTTCAAAATGAAAGAAATCGAAGAGGAGAAAGAAGGTAGATCATGATTTGGAACTTCCATCAGATGGTCTTTGATTTCATCTCCAACTCTATGGTGGTATAAAGAGCCCTTCACCATCATCTTTGTTCAAATCGTAAGCGACCATTGCATTCATTTTGGATTTATTCTCTATAAATTCCAATGTTCATTTCGAATGTTATTATCACATTTTACTCCAATCTTGATTTCTCCTTTATTATGGAGATTTGTAACCAAAAATCTTGACCATAAAAGTCAATATTTCCAACACAAAAGACATCACCAAGAGTGCTCATGTTCTTTTCTCCTCTTTGCTTCCTTTCTCTCATCCTTTCCACGTATGTCTAGCTCCTTGGTCAGTACAGAAACTCCCTCTTATCTCAATTTAGACCTTCAATCATTAATTACTCATTACAACACTTTTTACCAAACTCGATAAATCTTTTTTACTTAAGTTATTTTCCTAAATTATAATAATTGTATCAACATTTGACTCAATAAGTGGGTTCAAACAACTTGGACTTGACCAAGTTCGGAACATGCCCGATGTTATATAAAGTGCATTCCACTTAGTAAAATCTCATCACTTGTCAAGTCATCGATGCTTGACGCACATTCAAAAATTTCGGATGGAAGCACCTTTTATCAACAAGAAAACTCATTTCACCAAATAAAGTCCCATAAATCATCAAATCACTAGCAATATATTTTCGCAAACCATGTGATGGCATTCACTAACATATACATTGTGATATGAATAAATTGTCGATATATCTTGAATCCTAACCATCTGGTCTAGGATGAAGAACCATCATACACACCCCCTCATGTTGTACTATACCCCAACAAAACAGGAGTCTTCCTATCCGAAGGAGCATGTGCCCCCCCCCCCCCCCCCCCAGCAAGGGTGTAGGGCAACTCCCCTGATGAAATTTTTTATTAACAGTTCTGATTATATTCGAGTATTTTGATCTGTTTGTATTGGGAATATGTCTGTATGAGAGTAGTGTATAAACTCACCTCAGATTAGGGTTCTCTCCTGTGTATTTTCTTCTTCTCTATATAGTGAAAATCGATCGTCACCGTCCAAGGACAAAGCCCAATTACGGATGAACCTTATAAATCCACATGTTCATTCTTGCGTGGTTGATCGTTTGTGCATACTTCCATGATTCACAACAAAGTGGCATCAGAGCATCGCCTTACCTGTTTGGAGATCAATTCCACTTTGGCCTTCAATATGTCACATAATATGAAGATCGAGAAGTTCACAGCGAGGAATGGATTCTGTCTATGCCAGATCAAGATGCGTACCCTTCTGAAGTAACATGGTATGTGGAAATCATTGGACAGGAGCGGGAGAAGGCTTTTGAACCCTTTTAGTTGATGGTGCTTGAAGAGAAGGGAATTCGACGATCATGTTTTGTTTGGCAGACGAGATTATCACGGAGGTTACCGATGAGGATTTCGTGGTCAATCTGCAGATGACTCGAAAGTATGTACATGACGAAGCCTCAGACCAACAACTTATTGTTGAAGCAACGTATACTCTCTCTCTACATGCAGAAAAGAACATCTCTTAAAAACATCTTGATCACTTAAATACATTATTGATGGATTTAAAATATGTAGATATTGAAATTGAAGATGAAGATGTTGTTTTGATTTTGTTGTTTTTGTTCCACTATCATATGAGAATTTTATCGAATCGTTTATTGTGGGAAGAGAATCGATAACCCTACAGGAAGTTTTCTCAAGTCTGCAAACATGTGAACTTCGTCATATGGCTACGGGAAAGAGGACTCTAACATTGCCGGTTTGGTTATGATTCATGAAACGAATCATGTCAATTTTGGCTACGCTGAGAAGGCAAAGAAAAAGTTCAAGTCGAAGAATCACACTTCTAAGGACATCTACAATTATTGTAAAGAACCTGGACATTGGAAGGATTGCCCCAAAAAAAAAGTAAACGCCACAATTGTTGTCGTGGTCCATGAAGGTGCATGTTCTGAATATGATTTGATTATTATCATCATACATCAAAAGATGGTTGATAACACATGGATTCTTGATTTCAGGTTGTTCATACCATATGACTCCCAATGAAGATTTGTTCTGCACCTATGAGAGATAGACAGTGGAAAAGTCATCATAGGGAACGATGTAATGTGCATGATTGTATGGATCAATTCTGTGAAGATCAAGATGCATGATAGAATCATGAGGACAATGATAAAAGTATGCCATGTTTTAGTTTTGAGAAAAAACTTGATATCCCTTGGAGTCTTGGAATCTAAGGGTTCGTTTGATTGCAGGGTTGGGCAGGGTTGGGGTACCCCTGTGAATAGTAAACTGTGAGGAGGATTGAGATGGTTGGAAGGAGGGGTATCCCAGGTTGGACCAACCCAATCCTACCCAACCCTGCAACCAAACGAACCCTAAAGGATATAAGTACGCACATCATTGAAGGTGGAGTTATATAGGTTGACAAAGTTGGGGTGTTTGTCATAAGGGTTACAAACAAAAGATCCTATGTATCATGCGCGGGTCTACAGTTATAGGTTCTGTTGCAATACATCTCAAAGCCATAAAATCGGATTCAGATTGTGGCATATGTGTCTGGGACACATGAGTCATATGGGGATGAATATCCTTAGTTAGAAGGGTCGCATCAGGGATATGAAGGGATCCAATTGGAGTTCTGTGAGCATTGTGTGTTCGGGAATAACACTGGAAGCAACTCAGTAAAGCTATAAACAAGACGAAGGAGACGCTCGATTGCATTGATGCTAATTGTTGTGGTCCTTCACGAGTTCCATCTTTGGGAGGTGCCGAAGATTTTCTGTTTGTTAATTGATGATTATTCCAAGATGGTGCGAGTGCACATAATGGATTACAAGAGCAAGGCCTTCCAGACCTTCAGGAAGTGGAAGATCTTGGTGAAGAACTAGACTTCCAAGAAGGTGAAGCGTCTACGTATAGATAACAATGAAGAAAGTAATAAACCTCATATCATAGAAATGCATAAAAGAATAGCAATCGGTTTGCAAATTCAATGTGTTCAATGCATGAACGCTAGTTTTAGCATAATAAAAATTCTATGCAAAGCAAAATCGTAGATTTAAGGAAACAATTTCTTAATATGATTTCTTATATTCCTATGAATATAAGGAAGAGATCGTGGTTACCTCTTAAAGTGAGAGTCTCTAAAGCAAGAGGCATCCTAAATGAAGTCTGATCCGAGGACTCTCTTCTCATGCGTGCAATGACGAGTCATGTTGCTTCCCACGAACTTTGATACCATCTTCTTCTAGAAGTTGTCCACGCAAGGATGAGATCAAGGTGATCTCAATCTCCTAATTTCATATCACAAAATCGAATCCTCTTGCACATACGCAAAACACAATGAAGAAGATGGTCTTCTCTCTCGTATGGCCACACCTCTGAAGAGAAGATGGAGGCTTGATGGTGGACATGTAGAGCTGTAAAGAGAGAGGGGCGAATGTGCATTTTGAGAGTATTCTACTTTCAATGTTTCTCTCTCAATATTCAATACAACTCAAGCTCTCATAATGCAAAGGCTTTCATGTGTTCAAAGAGAGAAGCATACCCTCTCTTTTATACACACGGTGGACATCCCCATAAAGTGTTACTTTAAGTGTGAATGCCTATGATGAGCATCTTTTGATAATGATTCAAGGGCTAGAATCATATTCTAGTCCTTTTAGGCTTCAGATACAAGTTAACTTGCAATTATCATCAAGAATAAACAACAAAATTAAAACAAAAATTATGAGAGTCCTAAAGGATTAGGACTTATGGTGAGCATCCATCTTGTCCTAGTTGATGACTTAATTGTTGTCGTAATTGATGTCCTAACTAGTTGCTGCATTATCTTCATGATAATTCAATTACCATAATTGGGAAATTTATGAGAGTTACCTCACAACAAAATATAAATCTAATTTACATTTAATTTCCAATGTGAATCAAATTCATAATAATTACGTCTTGAAATAATATATGAATCATATTCATATCTATATATTGATTATTATGAAACAATAATCATATATATATATATATATGTAGTAGATCATTTCCTCAAAACCCTAATATGCACATATCCATGATAATAATTATTATTATCATATTATTGATATTATTAAGTATGAGTACTAATTCAATTAGGACTTGTGGGAAGAAATCTCGGATATTTTAAAGTCAGGAGATCATACTATCCACGTATAGTGAGTTGAAATATGGATAGCTACCCAATTTCAGGCTTTATATCACTTTTCGCAAAAATGTGTCACTTACAATTATTCAGCTCGAGCTGAAATGATTCACACTCTAAGTGAGCGCAATAAAATGTGTTACACTCTCCATGAGCCGGAGAATGTATCAATGAGAGGAGACTAGCTTCCTTGACCATTTCCAATCATAGTCCAAATCATTTAGAGTTAGAAATGAGTTAAAGGAGTGTGTTCATCTCCATGTCCATCACCATTTCATTTTCCAACATTTGAACATTGAAATTGGAATCCGAATTGGACATGGGATTTAAAAAAATTATACTGATGAGTGTGAAATTCGTCTCTTTAATAATCGATAAATTGTAGTATAGGAGGTGAATTTCGGTCGATCAAAATACCACAATCTTTGAATGTTGTGGAATAATTTTTACTTGGCAAGTCTACCAAGGTCGAACACAGGGAACGGTGATTCTTAGTTGCATGGTTTTTAAATCAAATTAAATAATTAATTAATGCTTGGTTAATTTCTGTGTTGAAAAATGTATAATGCAATGAGATGCAAATGTGATGCAAGGAAAACAAATCAGCACAAGATCTGAGATTAAGATTTCTGCTCCAAAATATGTTAATCGATAACCTCGAAATTTATCGCAGATCAAAAGGTATAGTTCAAGAGAAATAATCAGAGTGTCAATAAATATTCTAATATGTTCTAGCTCTGGTGAAAATTTCTTTTAATTTCCTATAAATTATTCCTCAACTTATAAACATTATCTTCGAAAAATACAAAGGAAATAATTTCTCAATCTTTCCTTTTTGAAGCTCCTGCACAGATTAAATCCCCAATAAATAATTATCAAAGAATGCATGAGGATTTATTCCACAAGCTTTTCTCCATGGAGTCCCTGCATAAATATCATCAATTCGTCTAAAGCACAACAATGTCAAAATTTAGCCCGCATGTCAACTGAGATCCTTGAAGAATAATTATCAATAAACACCCTTGAATCTGTTCACAAACTATGCTAAATGGTAGAGAATGAAAATAGCTTCAAAATGACATATTATATGCTCAAAACGGAGTTCATACGATAAAGATATGATGAAATGAAATTTCAGGGACTAAAGTGTAAATAAAACAAAGTTTTTCTTTCAAAATGGTCCCTGGAGGGGCTTATCTGCAATTTCTGAAAGTCAAAGGGACTCCTCTGCAATTTACCCTAGGCGAGGGTATAAATGTAATTTTCAAAATCAATAGGGGCCTTCTCGCAATTTTTCCAATGCACATGTGAGGCTCGGACGGCTGACGGAGGCTCGGGGGTCCCGAGCCTGTGGTTCAGATGCCGAGGCACAGGCTCGAGACCAAAGCTGAGGTTCGTTGCCAAGGCTGAGGTTCGGCGCATCCGAGCCTCTAGGCTTGGGCCTCGGGTCGGATTTGTTGACGTGGCGGGCCACTGACCGTTGGATCTAGGTCGTGATCCAACAGCGGCTGGGGGGGGGTGACACGGAGGGACCTTGGCTCTCGGATCAAGGGCTTCCGCCCGATTCCACGTTGGCTAGAGGGCGGAGGCGACCGGAGGTGGCGATGCCACCAGCGCGGCTTGGCGGCGGAGGTGTGCAGTAGGGGGCGAGGCTGCTCCTCGACCGACACACGGCTCGAGGGCGGCGCGGGGGTCAGATCGGCGGGTCGCGCAGGCGGTTCTGGAGCGCGACCTGGGCAGCGAAGCCTTGCGCGTAGGGGGAAGCTGAGCGGCGCCTCTGCAAGGAGGCGGAGGGCACGCGGTTGACGACCGCGAGGCGGAGGTGGCGCGACCGAGGCTTTGGAGGCGATGGTGGTAGAGGAGGCTTCGACGGCGTAGAGGCGGAGGAGCTTAGGCTCCATCGAAGGGCGGTCAATGAGGTGGTGCAAGCGGGAGCGCGGCTGGAGAACCTGCTGTTGTTGGAGCTTCGAGCTCCGATGACGGAGATGGGTCGCCTGGAAGTTGGAGGAGGCGGAGGCCTGCTCCGATTATTGCCTCAATGGCCGATGATAGGCCAACGATGCTCGGCCACACGGAGCGGCATCAGGGGTCGGGTCGACCGCTGTATCCCACCAGGTAAGAGTGGTCGCTGTCACTGGCGATCTTGAGAAGGGTGGATACATGGAAGGCCGGCATGGGGGAGGTTTATAGGAAGAGGTGTGAGGAACGTTATGGGAGGAGGAGCGGCTGGCGAGAGATAATGGGGGTGCCGCGTGGCAAGCCCAGGAGCTGTCACGTGGTGCCCCCAAAAAAATTTCAAAATTTAAACTAAAGAAAAATAAAAAAGACATGAAAAATGACCTCGGATTGAAAATTTTCCTTCACGAAAGTTGTTTGTCTCGTCGAGATCTACACTTTTCATGAAGGACCTGGGAGCAAAAGAGGCCAACTGTACGAAGTGGTATTTTCGGAGGTTTTCCATGTGTATGGAAAACCGAATTTTGGGGGTTTTGTAATTTTTTGGTGATTTTAGAGAGGATAAAAAATTATAGAAAAAATACGATAAAATACAAGAAAATTAATTACACACTAATCTATTTTTTATGGATTTTTAATAAATAAGAAAATGGGAAAATAAAATAAAAGTAAGAAACACACAACTTTTGTACAGACCGACAACGGACACTTGGACTCGATCAGTTTCTTTGATCTCGGTTTTGATCTGTATTTGGATTTTTATGTCGCTTAATAAAACTTCCATCAAAGAATAATAATGAAGAAGAAATAAAATTAAAAGGGTTAATTATATACATAAAAACTCAGGTCAAAAATAGCAAAAAGTCAAAATGCGCAAAAGACCCAAAACCCAACTTTCACAAATGAGCTCTGAATTTTTCGAAATTAGTCTTATTTTGAATATATTTAAAAATGGAGTACTTTAAAAGTGAGTAGAGCAAAATCAGACATTGTATGAGAGAGATATGCTCGTTTTAGTCTATCAGATGTGAAATTAGACTTTGGGATTATTTGACATTTATTGAAGTTAGTAATTTTTTGTATTTTTTATTTAATAAGGTTTGTAATATCTATACGCTGGAGGTGATTTTGGGTCAATTGGAGTTAGGATCAATTATTTACAAATGTGAGAAGTTAGCGGCTTTTTGGGCTAATTTATACTTGGGATTTTTAATGCAATTATGCATGATGAAATGCAGGTATTATTTACACATGTATGAATGCTAATAATGCTCTATTAATGATTAATTACAAGTGAATGATGGGGAACAGAGCCTAAATAACCAATTTTAGCATGATGAATACAGGATTCATCATATACCTGATCTGATTAATTCTCAAATCATTAAGCTAAGAAGTTGAACCATTAAAATCCATCTATATTCATCTTTCTATCAGAATGGAAGTGTAATGATAGATGATCTAGTAATATAGATTTAACCCTGATTATTCTTAATACTCATTCATCATTCATAATGGAAGGCTTGATACATCTGAAGTTCAAACGTTAGTTTGATTGTCTTCTTTGGTATATATCAATAATTTTCTCATTTGATAATTGGACAGCGATATTAATCATATACTTTTCAAAAGAATACATTAATATCTCAAATTCATGTCTTCTTTCATAATTAAGACGACCATACATGGACTTCATTGTGACCCCAAATTATCTCATGAGTGAGCTTTATCTCTTGGTTCATCAAGTATGAACATTTATGATTCCTTTGAGAGATCATACTTCTCATATATATTCAAATGCACACCAACTCACTGGTATATGGACCTTGGTTAGTCCTACAACCTATCGGCATGTCTAATGTGTACACTTAAGCATATAGATGTATATCTGTCTCTGGTCAAAGGATGTGTGCATGATCTTGACAGTTATGATCCAGTTCTTAGATTATCTCAACCTCATCAAGTCAACTATATGACTTGATTATTCTAACATCTTCCGAATCACTATTCCTATGCAGAGCACTTGCATTAATAAGTTGGTCGAAAAATCACTCTTTAGAGGAAGATTGCAATCTTTTTCTCAGATAGAAAATCATTATTGAATATAACATGTTAATATCAGTTATGTCTTCCCAACTACATGGTATTCAATATGGCCATGATACATAACCATAATTGTACTAAGGGACCCTAATATTAAGTGCATTCACAAACACTCATTTTAGATGGACATGATAAAATAATAACTTTCATTGCATAATGGATTTCCAATGGCTTACAAGTCCAGCAATCTCCCACTAGCTCGTAGAGACATTGTTGTACTACTCTTAACCCCATATTTATTACATACGGGTTGAAGACCTTTTGAATCAATGGATTGGTTAGCGGATCAACAATATTGTTGGCAAAAGGCAACCCTGATGATCATGATATCACCACACTTATGGATCTTCCAGATGATGTAGTATTTCCTCTCCATATGTTTGCTTCTTTGATGGCATAGGGTTCCTTCGCTTGCACTACGGCACTCGTGTTATCACAAAGCAATGGAATGGGAGATTTCAATGAGGAAACTATGGCAAGTTCTTGGATAAACCTGTGCAACCACACAACCTCTTTAGCATCATTCAATGTGGATATGTATTATCCGTCAATCGTTAAGTTAGTCACAGTGTCATACTTCTTGCTTCTCCAGCTTACAGCACCATTGTTCAACAAGAATAAGAACCATGAAGTTGACTTCCTATCATCCACATTTGATTGGAAGTTTGAATCCATCTACTTTAAGACTTGGGGATCATTATCTTCATAAACCAAGATGTAGTCTTGAGTTATTTTTAGGTACTTGAAGATGCTTTTCATTACGGCTTAATGTTTCTCTCCATAGAAAGATTGGTAACAGCTTATCACTTTCACTACATGACAGATGTCTGGTCTTGTAAACATCATGACATGCATCAAGCTTTCTATCCCCGACCATGGCTTTCTTTTCCTCAACAGTTTGAGGAGTTGTCCATTTTGATAGGTGAATATTATTTCTTAAGGGAAGGAAGCCTTTCTTGGAATTATCCATATTTAATCTTTCTAAAATCTTCTTGATATATACTTGTTGTGATAGTCCCAATAAATTTTTTTCTCTATTTCTAAACAACTTCAGACCCAAGATATAAGAGACTTCTTTCGGATCTTTCATCTCAAAAGTATGGGATAACCATACCTTAACACTAGTCATTCCCAATGATAAGGATGCCATATGCATAAAGCACAATGAACACGATGACACTCCAGCTAAGCTTCTTTCCAACTTGGTTCATCTGGATTTTGCACGAAATCATAACTCATTGTGGTTTCAGCGAATTGTATGTTCCAACTATGAGAAGCTTACTTAAGCATATATATGGACTTCTTCAGCTTGCACACTTTACCTTCCTTAGATATGAAGCCTTAAGGTTGTTCCATATAGATATTCTTTTCAATATATCCATTGAGGAATGTTATCTTGACATACATCTTCTAGATGTCATAGTCAAGGTGTACAACTATAGCTAGCAACACCCTGATGGATTTAAGCATGACCACAAGAGAGAATGTCTCATCATAATCGATGCCTTCCCTCTGTGGGTATCTTTTAGCTAGGAGTTGTTCTTTGAAGGTCTCTACCTTCCCATCAGATCCCCTCTTTCTCTTGAAGATCCATTTACAAGAGAAAGAGGGGATCCATTTACAAGAGAAATGGATCTTCAAGGTCTCTACCTTCAGAAGAATGGATTTGACCCCGTTAAGCTGATCTTCGAGGGTTCATACACCATTCTTGTGCATAGTCTATCATAGACTTCATTGCTAGCATCCAACTATCCATGTCATGATCTCCAAAAGCTTCATCGTATGAATTCCGATCATCTTCATATTCTTCTGATACATGGAATCCATGCATTTCAAGTTCTCTTACTGTCCTAGAATTCTTTCTAAGAGGTACAGTCATGTCATTTTCAATCATCACTCCAATTTTTGGTGTGCGAACTTCATTGATTTCGATAGGTTCGATTAGTTCCTTGACTTCATTATATTCTTGGCTTTCAAGTGATTCATCTTCTAAAATTTTGACATCTCTAGTGATCATAAAGTTGGTACACAATATCATTATTTACATATCTAATGAAGAAGCATTCTTTGGTGCGAGATTCCAATTTGCTTGCATCCACATTTTTAGTATGGACCAAACAACCCAAAATCCTCGAGTGTCATACACTCATCTTTGTACCATACCAAAGATAATGAGGGGTTTTTGGTACAGATTTAGAAGGAGTTTTGTTTAGGATGTAAGTTGTAGTCTCAACAAGGTTCTATTGCATCTCTCTACAACTCCGCTGAGTTGAGGAGTATCTAGAGGATTGAGATTGGAAATAATTTGTCTCTATCTCTCTTTTTAAGGTATTCTTTGAATTCATCTGATAGGTATTTGCCACCTCGGTCAAATTGAATTCATTCTATCCTCTTTCTGATTAGTTTCTCAACCAAAGCAATGAATTCTTTGAACTTTTCAAAGGTTTCATGTTTGTTACCTAATAAGAAGACAAAATCATACTGCGAGTTATCATCAGTAAATGTCACATAAAATCGATATACATTTCGAATCCAATACAAAAGGGATCACATACATTAGTATGCATTAGGTCAAGTATACCTTCACATCTTTCACCTTTCTTGGAGAAGGGTGTCCTAGATATTTTCCTATGAATATAATGCTCGCAAGTTGATAAATCACGAACTTCTAGGAAATATATAGATATATCCTTCACCAATCTTTTGATCCTATCAATAGACACATGTCCAAGTCTGTGATACCATATCATAACGAAATGATCTTCATCCTCTTTTGGTCATTTATGGGTTTTGTTATTAACAGTGGTATTGGCATTCACGAGACATTCATGCATGTTCAATTCATATAGTCTACATGCTATTAGAGAACCATCCAGTATAAAATTATCAAAACGATTTATGATAAGTTTATTGCTGAATAAGAATGAATATCCACTCCCAATTAACTTAGATACAGATAAAAGGTTCCTTCTAACATCAGAAACATAGAGACACTTTCTAATAATTAGGACACTCTCACTAGACAATGATAGCCTAACACTTCTAATGACGATCATTGCAACAGTTTCATTGGATCCCATATGAATGATTATCTCCCCTTCATCAAGATTACTGGTTTCTTGAAACATATACGATTGATTGTGTACATGAACAGAAGTATTAGAATCAACAATACAACTATCTTCATTTGGTTTCAATGATGAATGTAGACTTCTTATTTGCAAGAATTATACATTCGTCATTCTCTAAGGACTTTATGTATTCTGATGGTTATTGATGAATCTCCATTCCATCATTTTTTATTCTTTTATTTTGGCCTTAAATCCCTAGCTAAATGCATGTAAATAACATTAAAATACAAAAAATGACATTCCTCATTCGACCTATAAAAATGTGTAAATAAATAAATAAATATTATATTCCAAAAAAAGAATAAAGAGAGAAAAGAAAAAAATGAAGTGTTAAGGACATTGAATGACCATAGACTTCGAGATCAAGTCAATATTGACTTAGTTGACAAGGAATAAAGTAGGAGAGATAGGGCAATTAAACTATACAGAAAATACATAAAAATCATAATTTTATTCTTCAACAAATAGCCATTTGAACCTATTTTATTTTGCATCACACAAACCTCGAATAATGAAACCCTCAACATGAAACTTGTACATAAAAAAACATAAATAATTGCACATAAAAATAATGCACAATTGACTGGGACACACAAAAGAAAAAGCCATAAACAAAACTTCAAGAATCTATATCTCCTCCATACAACTCAAAATTGACAAACTCACCTTTACTATTCAGAAAATTAAGTTATCAATATAATGAAGATGGTTTCATTAAAAATGGAGTTAAGATGCAAAAGTTGACTTTTGGGTCACTATTGTACTGTGAGCATGTATATTTTATTCAATTTATTCATTCTTTGTATTTTTATAATTTTTATATATTTAAATATTTATAAATATTATTTGAAACATATGGAAAACATACATATAAAATAAAAACATTGAAAACATTAAAATAAATCAAGTATAAAATATACAGGTATATTATACATATAGTATATATACCCACATTTATTCAAATATTCAAATAAAATAAGAAAAATAAAATAAAAATATGCAAATATATACTTAAATTTATTATAAATATATAAAATATGTGCATATAATAATAAAATCTAAAATACAAAATAAAAATAAAATACCATAAATATAGGTATTTATACATATGTATATACATATAAATATTAGCACTTTATAAATAGTGCTATAAAAACAAATAAAAATCAAAATTAAATGAAATGTAAGTAAATAATTATTTTTATGTTTTAATTTATTTAATAAAAACAATTAGTATTTTAAATGAATTAATAAGGGATTACCTCGTGATTTTTCTGGTGGATCCACGTGGACCAACCAAAGTGCAAGGATTATTGACTCTAGGTCAATTGTCCTCTCCACCCACAGCCTTGTCAGAACCTCACCTACCCTTTGGTTTCTGCTATTTTTTTGGCATGATTCGCTACCCGAGGAATCTTGATTCCTTCAGCAAACTTTTGTAGGGCACTCCCCTCCATCACGCCATGCTCTTATCACCTCCATCCGATCACGCAATATCTTGCAATCTAGTGATCTCCATCAATCCTTCTCATATCTATAAATAAATAAAAAATCCACCCTTTTTTATTTTGATCCCTTCTTGCCCTCGTAATTCTAATAAGAAGCACCTGAAGAGAGCTCGTGGTGATAGCTCGAGCTTCTAGGCCTTGTCGGCATGGATAAGAGGCGGAGGAAGAAGATCCAACCTCGTTGGAGACCTCATCCGACGAAGCCTTATGCTCAAGATATACCTACCTATTTGAGTTTTTTTATTTGCATTTCCTAGAGTAATTTCCTTCCTGCAATGTAGTGTAGCATTTAATTTCAGTAGTTAATCCATATATTAGCTTAATTTCTCAATCATTTGTTTGTTGGAGATTCTCGTTCTAGCTCGGGTCCACTGTAAACTTATTGTCTTTGACCCGTCATTTCACCTCCATTTCATTCCTCGTCCATTTCTCCATCTCCCTGACCTCCTTCTCCCCTTGACTCTGCACTAATCAAGTCCATCGAATCTGCCTCCTCCACCTTCACCGGCGACTCCCCCACCCCTGCCATGCCTCACTTTGTTTCACCCTAAAGCTATCAAATAAGGCTCTTGGAATCTTATCTGTCCTCTTCTGGAGATAACCCAACAAGTCAGTGCCTCGAAGAATCCATTCTAGGGACGATTCAATATTGCACGAGGTATCCTAGGTGCCCGAAACTTCAGGATCCCATCGCTGGGTTCTAGAATAAATTGAGACCACATGCTGATGTGGATGGCCTTCAATAACATGTTGGGCTCGTAGGAGTTGAAGAAGAGCGCCTAGCATGGGAGAAATAAAAGATCAAAGGAATAATAAGGAAGTGTTCTTCCAATGTATCCCAACACCATTCGATTGAGAAGCGGGCCCAAATATAATCTGGGCCTTTGATTCAAGGTGAAGCATTATCCAACCTCTACCATCTGATCATTTTAAGTGGGTCACATGGCAAGTGCGATGTCACTGGATGTTGCCACTTGGTAGGCAATTTGCAAAGACCCTCCACCTATTTTTAAAATTGTTAAATAACCTTGTAAATATCAAGCATTGCTTAAATATTTATGTAATTTTTACATCGGACCCCCAAACTTCATGTATATTACAAATAAGTCCTCTGCCAGCCTACCTCATGTGTATGTCCGTGTCAAGTGCTGGACATATGACATTTATATACCGTTGGATTTTCGTATTTATTTTAACCCTAAAATTTGTAAATTAAGTGTTATGTCTTGGGGGAAAATTGCATGCGAGCACTTGCCTTTTTATTTAATTGCAATTATACTCATGCCAACTTGTATTTTATTTTGTGCATTTTTATTTTTATTAAATATCTTACGAGCATCCAAAATTGTAGGAAAATATGGTAGATGCCTAATACGTTGCTTGTTCATGTTAACATTTTTATTTGGACATGTATCATATTTTCCAATTTTCTAAAACTAAAAAGGAACATTTTATTCCCTTTTTTTCATATAAAATCCAAAAAATACAAAATAATCATTAAAAATTCCAAAAAATAGAGTATATATAATAATATATATTCTACCTATAGACCAAAAATCACAAAAAATATAAAAAGAAAACTCTACAATTTGTAAAATCCTACAAACACTATAAAATTTAGTAAAAATTCAATAGAACTCCAAAAAAATTATATTTCTTATTTTTCTTTTTAATATTTATAATTATTAAAATTTTTTGAAAAGTTTTGGACTTATTATATACTTATACAATCCAACTAATTGGCTTATTTATTATATTCCCTATTTTATACATTTTAATACCTAAGAATGCATAAAAGTTAGCAAAAATTATACAAAAACCCTAAAATAGAGAAAATTATCAAAAATGCAAAAACATTTTTTTTCTAAATTATGAGTGTATATATTTAAAATCATAAAATCCTATATATAATATCTATACCTTGTCATACTTATATATTATTTATTATTATTATTTATAAATATATATTATATATTTAAAACTTTCAAAAAAGGGTGTGTTCTCTATATTTATACTTGTCATATACCTCATATATTATTTATAATATATATTATCATTATTACTATATATAAATACATATTATACTTTACAAACAAAAGAAAAATAAAAATTTGCAAAAATAAAAAGAAAAATATTAAATATTAAATATAAAAATATAAAACAATTAAAAGTTTATAAAAAATTAAATATAATTAACAATCCACAAAAAATAAAAATGTAAAAATACAAAAAATTTATTATTATTTATTATTGTTAATTACTAATTATACATATGCATCATTTTCTCTCAGTGGTTCGACTCCTACACTTACATGTTATACACATCTTTTTGTAGGGTATAATATATTTCACCCTGTATTTTATTCATTATTTAATCATTTATCGTGGGTTGATGGTTGATGATTTGATTGGTTCAGCTTCCAAGTGCCGAGAGAGGTGTCGATACATTGATTGTCGGATCCGACTTGTCGGACACAGTAGGACCTCCAAGATCGGATGTTAGGAACCTCACCTCGATCATTCTATCAGTTATTCTTCCGGAATCCTAGCTTATAGAAATGATGGTAGACATCCATCTCCATGGATTTCAGATGTGTCGAGGCATTAGAAGATTGACCAACATTCTCACATTTCTTTTTCTCTTAGATCGGACCCGTCTGAGATCCATGCTTCTTCCCATGCTTCCCTTTAACATGTGCAACAATTACACCACCAGGGGGATATTATTTCTTCATTATGTCCTTAATGGACATTAATTAGAAAGAGTGTGATTCACATCTACATACATATCCTTTAGATTCAGGAGGATGTCATGAGCAGATTCAATGTCTATAAGTTGTTTCTAAATTACATTAGACAATGATCTAAGAATGTAGTAACAAGGATCCGATGATCATCTTCCCACTTCTTGTTAAACTCATGGGTATCATTTGTCTTAGGTTTCTTATACTTCATAGACGAGGGCACGTATGCTATGCGCTCTGTCTCATATACATGTTCTAAATTATGGATCCAATCCGAATAATTTGGACCGGTCAAATGATTGACCTCAAGCAACTTGTTCAATGAATTGAGATATTTCATTTGAAATTAAAATATTACACTTTAATTAATCTTTAGTAAGGATATTAAATATTGTAATATTTTTAAATCAAAATGTTCTCGTATTTTGAAAGACTTTACCTTGTAAGATTTCAAAGAATGAGGCATTCTTAGCGATGTCAATGGGTTGGGTTTAGGGTGGGTATTCATATTACCAAATCCATACCCATTTGTAAAATCACTACACAAACTCACACATTTATTCAAGGATGAAGCCAGAGAGATCTACTTGAAGGGACGGGTATATTATTTATGTAGTTCATCTTACCATCATTTATTATGTTCACTGTCAAATTTTGTTAGATTTTAAAGATCGTATAACTTGTAAGAAAGAATGTCAAAGAATTGATACAAAATTTTTAAGGGGTTTTATATAAATACATATATAAAATCGTGATTTTACACCAAAATCTTTATAAAAAATTGTATTAAAAATAATATCTTTGTAAATTCTTCATTTTATATGAATGCCCTTCATATAGTGTGTCAATGTTCTTTGAGAACTTTATTTTTAAGGAAAGAAACTATGGTCATTTATCAAAAAAAAGTGTTTCATTAACTAGCGCCATCAAATTTAATTTTTTAATGTAAAAATGTATTTTTCCGTAGTTATGCTCTTCCTTAATAATTTATTCTTTTAAATGCTTTATTTTCAACATACATTCCAATAACTTTTTCCTCACGCTCCATCACCATCATTAGCCTCATGCTACAACTTCATGTAATTAATGCAAGCTCGTTTTTATGTGCCTTCTCTCTCTCTCTCTCCTTAGCATTAAGCTTGAGAAACTCGTTGTTGATAATCTCCCTATCATCTTGCGATTATGAGCGCATCATGTAAGCTCTGAGTTAACTTCTTGTTGGATTACCTTCTCACCCTCCACAATAACAATGGGATCATAACTCTTACCTATATATTTAAATATTTCTGAATACTCAACAAATGAAATCACTAATTCAATTACCTATGGAGTCTAAAATCTTATCTCAGAGTTTCACTAAGTTAAAGCTAAATCAACATGTATCAAAATAAATTTTAAGCCTTTGTTTTTCTCTTTGAGGTGAAAAGTTTTAATATGCCTTCTCATTGCACCATCCTTGTGAGTATTAAATTAATTGAATGCCAATTAAATATGCTCAATAAAAAATAATTATAAATATTTTTTAAAGCAATTCACCGATTAGATTATATTATAAAGATATTCAAAATCTAAGATATAAGGAGAAGTACGATGCAATACTTTGTTGTGTGGATGTGAAAAAATAATACATCAGTATATATATTTCTATTATATCCATACCTATTTTATATAGATTTTGATATATATATATATATTATTTTCCAATTCAAAATAAATATGTATACAAATATCATTTACATATCTATATATCTTTTTTAATGTGTAAATATAATTGTAGATTATTTGTACTATATATAACAAAATTTTATATCTTCTTTCACTACATTTTATATAGTTATTATTAAATAAATACATTTTACGTATTTGTATCATGTCCAAACCATCTTATAAAATATATTTAAGTTAATGTATCAAATATTTCTTATATTTTCTTCTTTCACTATATTTTATTTATTTCTTATATTATTCAGAACTATTTTTGTGGATATTGTAACAAAATTTTCATATTTGTCGACATACCGATCAGCATTTATATTCACATTTTAAATAGGATCAAGACATATTTATTACCTATATTTGTATCTAATCATTTGGTAATGGGGATACAAACAGATAACGATATATCTGTATCTGATCCATCACCTTATCTGTTTTGTACAGATTTTGATATCGATATTCATATCCGTTTTAAAATGGATACGAATAAGAATATTACTTTGATATCCACAAACATATGTATCTGTATATTTGTTTTCATATATAAATGTAGTTGCAGATTTATTTTTAACCATATATAACATAATTTTCTATCTGCTTTCATCATATTTAATATAATTATAATGATATTGGCATATTTTCTACATTTATATTATATGTATTCCATCCAATACATGTATATTTAAGCTAAACATTGGAGTATTTATAATATTACTCTTATGCGTTCAATATCTATTTTATATTCTTATCCCTTTTTTAAGAATATGGTACGATAGTTTTAATATCTGTCAATATCCATATCTGTATTCGTATTTAAAAACATGTAAGGATATGGTAACATCTATATCTATATCCGTATCCATCCATTTGCATCCTATTTGGAACCCTTGGTGACTTCTAGAGTGCAATTACTCTTCGTATAATAAGTTATTATTATTATTTTAATGAATCTTACTTTATACATATTGAAATTAATTTGCATTTCAAATATCAATTAGATCCACTATATATAATATTTTAATGATTATATTTTTTCCATTCAAAAACATATAAAATGAGATATTATTTGAGACTTTTGGGGGAGGCTAAGCACCCACCCCCTGTCTTCGTTAACGCATTTATTAAATGGGTTGTTCTAAGTGGATATCCATATACCCATCGAGTATCAATGTACTCAATGGGTATCTATATATCTAATAGAAAATCAACCCTAAACTAACTATTCATACAATATATTCTTCGAAATATATAGTAAAAGTAAGTTATGTAGTAACTTCACACAAACATTATAGAGTTAATTCTAAATCGATTACGGACATAAATTATTTGCATTGCTAGAGATATATATTAAATGGTAATGTTGAAGATGCAAAACACATTAACATTCACTTGGTGCATAACACATAATGTGTGAAGTCAAACTGGGGACATTAAGCATATGAATATCATAGACTTATATTAATTGGATGGTTTGTTTCTATTGATTAAAATTATAAGTATGTTGGAATTATAAAAAGATAATTCAATATGAATCAGTGAAGTAATGAGGATAAATATAGAGAAACTGTATAAGTGAGTTGAAAATAATTAGATATGAGTTAGGTTTGACTAGCTTAAGTAATGTGAAATACATAAATTCACACACCTATATACGTATATGTTCATGTGTATGTATATGTACATGTTTATGTGTATGCGTATATATTCGGGTTTGGGGAGGTTAGGTTCGGATACCCGTGATGGAATCCCAAACCTGAATCCGAACCCACATGGGTAGTAAGTTTCAAACCCAGATCCATCTTAAAATAAATGGGATGGGTTTGGAGTCATTAAATGGAGTGGATTCGGGTTGAGTGCCCAATGGATACACCCACATAGATATCCTTAGGTACGCTAACTCAACAACCTCACTATGAGATCTGAGTCTCCTTTCCACTTTCATTGCACCCCAGTAATATGAGAAAATACATTACAATGATAAGTGAAAACTCTTTCCGTCTTACAAGTCCAACTTGCATTCTCAGTTTGATCTTCAACACTCACACCCCCCACATATATGGAATTAGCATGTTGTCTATAAAATCAACCGTCAGTGAGAGAATATAATTTACGTATAGGGAACAATATTAGGGTCACTACGCATATGGCTCATCTCTTTTGAGAAGCGAAGAATCCGATCCATGTGGATTTGTATTTTGGAGTCACGACTATGCATGAGCATATCCAAAAATATAAACCATGGCGATGGAGTTCTATGCAATGACGGAAGACCGTGGATATCATCGTATGACTTGTATATATTTTATTTAAATGAATGATTAATTATTTTGAATCATGTACTCATGATTAATCCTATAAAAGGTATATAAAGGATACTTGATTATTATCTTAATTTTAGCTCAATCAAAATAATGATAATAAATCAATCCAAGCATCTCTATTTTTATGCACTTGATGTTATCAAGTATACATCCCCACTTAGTACAATTCATTGTTACAAGTTTTAGTTTTAAAAGTATGTCATGACTTCTCATGCTACTATTCCTTGAAATATATCTTACCAAGTTATGCAGACTTATGCTAAAAGAGAGCGCTTCCACTGCAAATGCAAGCAGAATACCGATTAGGAAACCCATTATCATATCTTGGTCTAGTGATCTTCACCATATTAATTCAAGACAACACAATTGGTGCATATTGTCGAAGAGGATTTATCTATCTTTTGAGTGTAGTTATACTATATAATGAAACACAAATATTTAGGAATTTATTTTTTAAATTTCCACAATGTCTAGTACAACAATCTAGTTTACGAAAATGATCAAATTATTTCTCAATTTCGAATCACTTTCAAAAAATCAAGTTCATAATTCAACAAAGGAGATATGCAATAAAAAGGAATCCTAATTTATTACATATATCCTAGTAAACAAACAAAGATTTCGGATTTGAATTTGCTAGTCGTGGCTATCACATTTCAAATTAGAAAGCATTAGATAACTTGGATTTAAAATTCTATGCAACTAAAATTATCTCTAAAATATTAGATCCAACTCATGATGTCAATATATCAAATATCTTTCCATATATTTTGAGTCACAAAATAAGAGAAAGAAGTCAATAAAACAATTGAGTTCTCTTCCAACTCTACCTATAGAGAAATCCAATTCTGAAGGCCCTATGGTCGGAATCACTTGAAACTTTTTCACACTTATTGAGGAATTTATTTATGACTTATTAGTTGGTATTTTATAATACTATATGAAACTAAAACTGTAGTAAAAAATTAATATTTTCTAGTTACACTCTTTGATCTGAAGTTTACGATCGTTTTAACATATGAATCTTCTCCGAATGTCACTAACTATTGGTGTATCTTTTGGACATGAGTCCAGACCTTCTAGACATCATATATCTCCCAAAAAAATAATTACAAAATAGGAGAGAACAATAGAAACTTTGAAAGTCATCAAATCATTCGAACTCGTATGATAATGTACCCAATGATTGGGATAATATGATCGATCGTTCATAGGACTTTAATGAAATCCGAATCCTCTAAAATAAGGTTATGATACCAATTAAAGGATAATTAATCAAAACTCCACATTACAAAAATATGGAAAATAGTAACTTTTTGCATAAAACTATATATTTCATCACATGAATTAACACTTTCATCACAACAACTTTGTACTTTGCGAAATTATTGATTAAGAAAAATAGTTTCCAAACATGATTTCTTGTATTCTTATTAATATAAGAAAGAGTTCATGGTAACATCTTGAAGCATGAGTTCCTAAATCAAGAGACCACTCGAATGAACTCCAATCCGAGGACTCTCCTCTCGCAGGTGCGATGATGAGTCACATTGCTTCTCATGAACTTTGATATCTTTTGTTTGAAGTTGTCCATACAAAGATGAGATCAAGATTGATCTCAAACTCCTAATTCCATCTCATGAAATTGAATCCTCTTGTATGTACGCGAAGCACGATGAAAAAGACGGTCTTCTCTCTCGTAGGGACACATCTATGAAGAGAAGATGAAGGACTGATGGTGGATGTGCAGGGTTGTAAAGCGGGGTGGATATGTATTTTGAGAGCCTTATACTCTTAAGACTTATCTCTCAATATTCAACGCAACTCAAGCCCTCATAATGCAAAGGTTTTCATGTGTTCAAAGAGAGAGTCACACCCTCTCTTTTATAGACATGGTTTATGTCCCCTTAGAGTCTTACTCTAAGATCACCCTGACCGAATCCTTCAACCAACCTAGGAGCATGGCGGAGATGCTGTCACCATTCTCCACCATTTGGGTGCAAGAAGGAAGGGGGGAAATGGGCCAAGGGGACTCGAAAATTAGGAGAAGATCGAGGTGCGGATTTTGTACAGCGTGGTGGACAGCTCCAAAGAACGAGGCCTATCGCGGGATGCAACGATCCAATCTCTGAAGCAAACATAGGACGTGAATCATCGATCTACGGGGAGAAAAAGTCATGAAGGGTGCATCATGAAATGGTGAAAGATGGAGACTCGAAAAAATCAAGAAGATAAGCAAAACCGAGGTGTTTGACAAGAGCAGACCTCGGTCAGAGAGTTGACCGAGGTCAACCAACGGGTGGATCTAGTTGGTCCACGTGGACCAACCAGAAAAATCCCTCGCAAAAAGATTTGTAAATTCAATTAAAAATAATAAATGATTTTATTAATTTTAAGTTATAAAATGAAAATATTTATTATTTTATGTAGAATTTTATTGTGATTTTTATTTATTTTTTAGAGCTTCATAATTACAAGTTACTTTTTGAGGGCCATACATAGGTATATTCATCTATGTATTTTAATCTTTTATTTTTATTTTGTATTTTTAATTTTATTAATTTAGTTTACTATTTTATATATTTAAAAATTAATTTTATTCACTTAAATATATTTTTATTTTATTTTTCTGAAGTGTTTTATACACTTAAACAATTAGGTATATTATCTATATAGGTATAGATATAGGTATTTTACCCATGTATTTCCTATACATATTTATTTTAATGTTTTCTTTGGTGTTTTATTTTTGTTTTAATATGAACATGTATTATTAATTATATTTACAAAATTATAAAAATATAAAATTATAAATAACGAATAATAAATAAAATGAGTATTTTAATCGGTATAACTATACAATAGTGGTCCAAAACCTAACTTTCAAACTGTAACTCCAAAAAATATAAAACTACCTTCATTAAATAGCTTATTAAAAGTTATATAAATTAAATTAATTTTGATATATTTTGAGTTTTTATTTGAGAGATATGAGTCTGGAAAGTTAGGATTTTGGAAACTTATTCTGAGTATATCTTTCTATCTGTATATTATTTTTGTTTGAAATAAATTTTGTATTTTTCTATATTTAATTATATACAAATTTCATGTTCAAAGATTCTTTATTTGAGGTATAAAAAGTGGGACTAAAAATAAGTCCCAAAAATGAATAAAAATGAATGAAATAAAAGAGATTTTTATTGTATTTTTGGCCATTATCTCACCTACTTTATTCATTGTCGATCTAGTCATCGAGATGCCTAGATCTCGAGGTTTAGAGTCATAAAGTATCTTCAATATTTTATTCATTTTCTTTTATTTTCTTTATTCTATAATTTTAGCTTTAAAAATCACATTTTATATACTTTTTACACAATGATGTATGAATGCTAAAATGCATGAATTAAGGTAGTTATTTACATGCATTTACTAGGGGTTTAAGGCCAAAATGATAAAATAAAGATGGTGAAATGGAGATTCATCACATGCTACGTCTTCACTTTGGGAATTCGATCTTTAATTGGAAGTCTACCTTACAACCATCAGTTACTTTGCCTATCACAGATGCGGAGTAAATGGCTTTGACAAAAGCTGCAAAGGAAGGCATCTGGTTGAATGCTTAGTTAAGATCTTGGTCTACAATAGGATCAATCTATACTACAATGTGACAATCTCAGTGCAATATGCTTAGCCAAAGATCAGCTGCATCAAGAGGAATAAGCACACACACACACACAGATATATATATATATATATATATCAGATATCACTTCATTCGTTCTGAGAAGAGGATCAAAGTGAATAAGGTCGGCACAACAAATAATCTAATTGATATGTTCACAAAGGTAATTCCTGAGAGTAAGTTCAAACGTTGTTTGGACTTTCTCAATGTCGGCAGTTGACAGTAGTCCCTAGGAGGGACTGACGGTGGCATGATGAAGCTCGACAAAGCTTCTCAAAGGATTCAATTCAGGATGGAGTTTGTTTATATGCTTTGAATCCTAACCATCTGATCTAGGTTGAAGAACTGTCGTTTGCACCTCCTCTTGTCATACCATCCCCCAACAAGATGGGGATCTTGCAAAGATTTTCTGTATCTCATCAATTTTTACACTTGCGATATTCTGAACTTTACGAATAATATTTGTGTCCTTGCCATTACTTATGTTGATGAGATATCATATGAGGTCGAAGGATTATAAGAAATGTACATATTTTTTACACTTGTACCACCTTCGAGATTTTGCAATTACAGTTATGCCCCTATCTTTTTACAGTAACGCGTGTGTCCTTATATTCTTACAAAATTCTCAATATTGCCCTTCAGTTAAGGTAAAATAGAGGCATAAGTGGTAATAACATAAGGGTGGAACATCAAATTTTGTAAGAATATAAGGACACGCCTGTTAGTTCAAAAAAAGGTAGGGGCATAACTGTAATTACAGAATCTTTAAGGGGTACAAGCATAAAAAACCATTATACAATAAGTAGGGTTACAAGGTTATAAAAATGTTTAGAAGGAAACAAAGTAAAAATCTCTTTAGATTAACTTTATAAAATATTTGGGAATTTACACCATTAACTCTGAGTAGTTTCATATTTACATAAATAATCCTTGATAAATCATGAATTACATGAAAAATACCAAATAGTCACTCCATCTCACACTCATAACCCTCACGAAATATTTGAGAAACTCTAAATAGTCACTCTGTCTCACACCCATAACTCTAAGGGTTATGTATATAAATACGAAACTACTTAAAGTTATTGATGCAAATATCCCAACTTTTATAATTTCATTGGATTTTTCGTGAATTAAATTATCACTATTATGGATTTGTGTGGCGTGATGTATAAGAGGATGATCTCATAATTCCTGCAACTACAAGTGAAAATGAGTATTTTCCAATGTTTTGAAAACTGGACTTGCCAATTCGAGCGGTCCGACCGATGAATCAGGCTTGGACTGGTCACGTTACTTGGTTTATGTCGGTTCGATTTGATTATTCAAATTTTAATTAACCCACCCGATTCAACCTATTTTTTACCCGGTTTAACTAGGTTCAACCATAGTTGAAACTGTATTTAATTTTTAGATTGTTTAAAAAATATTGTTAGTAGTAGGAGTTGAACCCATAACCTTTGGTTACCCATTTCAAACTTCTAATGAACTACATTAACACAACTTTTTCCATATACTGGATTTTAAATATAGTTAAACTACTATCATGTTATAGAGCAACTAGTCCATATTATATATATATATGATATGTATGATATTTGATGGTGTACACGAAAATATTTTATGTATAGTGTGAAATATATACCTTATCTATGTATATTATTTATATTTCAAATATATTTAAGTATATATTATATATATTATTTTATTTCGATTTGATTATTCCGTCAACCACTTTTTTACCAGTCTGATTTATTCCGATTTTCAATAATGATGACATCATCATCATCCGCTTGAACCAATTTGATTACATGGTTCAACTCGATAGGACCATTTCGATAAAATTTTTGGTTCGATGACTGGTTCGGTTTCAAAAACTTTGGCATTTTCTCAAGGGCTCCGAGATCTTCTCTGTGTCTCCAATAGGTGGGCAAATTTTCTATCATAGGATTTTTACAATTGTGTCCTCTCGAAGTTCTCCAATAATATCTGTATATACTTCTACTTTTTTGTAATTGTACTTATCCTCTACAGAATTCACAGCATTGTCCTTCTGTTATTGTAAATTTTCTATGGTTGTTTATACTTGTTCCATCTAAAATTCTACAATTGTAGTTATACTACTACTTTTTTTTGCAATAACACATGTGCATATGTACTCTTATAAAATTCGCGGTATTACCTTTATGTTATTACATTTATGCTTCTATTTTACCTTAACGGAAAGGTAGTACTATCGTTTCCATAAGAATATAAGGGCATAGATGTGGTGGTGCTCCCCAAAGGTCTTCCTCTCAAGATTAGGAAAGAGGTTGATGAGTAGGGATGAAAACGAATGTGAATATATTTGTATCTGATCCGCTACCGTATTCGTTTTATACATATTTTGACATTCGTATTCGTATTCGTTTTAAAATGGATGCGAATATGGATATCACTTTGACATTCGGTAATATTCGCATTCATATATTAGTTTTCATACGTAAGTATAGTACTAGTTTATTTATAACTATGTGTAACAATATTTTATGATTGAATTCTCCATTGTTGATTTAATTGTTATGAAATTACTATATATGTTATATCTATTTTATATGTAAGACATCATAAATGTGTATATTTTAGTTAATCTATTAAATATTTATGTTCTTATCCGTATCCGATTCGTATTCGTTTTACATTTATATTCATTTTTAAAGGATATGGTAACACTTTTTTCACATCCGTCAATATTCATATCCGCATTCGTATTCATATTTTAAAATGGATAAGGATATGATTATACATATATTCGTATCCGAATCCGACCGTTTTCATCCCTATTGATGAGCATAATTTATGTCTTTAATGTACAAAATGTGTTTATAGTGACATGTATTTTGGAATCCGTCGCTTTATCACATGTCGATTAGTACAAGGTAAACTATGGAAATAATTTAAGGTTTTTAGTTATTGGGGTTTTTAGACTTGTGTCCATCCTAGATTATGTAATTAAAGTTATATTTCTATATTTTTTAAATAATACTTATGCTCCTATGTTCTTGCAAGATTCACAGTCCTATCCTTCTGTTAAGGTAAAATATTCCGTTAAGATAAAATATGGGCATAGGTAGAACTGCAATTTCTGTAAGAATATATGCCCACAACTGTTGTTGTAAAAAAGGCAAGGGCATAACTGTAATAGTAGAGTCTTGAAGGAGCACAAGTGCAAAAACCTCTTAATTATTTTGATAAAATATATAACGACAGTTCTCTCAATTCATGGAAAAAAATAAAAATGTCAATGGAAAATATTTATAATGTTACAATGGAAAAGATTCATAATGTTAAAATCCAGTGTTCCGTATGTTCATTCATTTTTCTTGATCTTTTTTCCTAATTTATCCAGCCTTTGGGTGCTTCTATGTAATTTATCCAAAATTGAACGTCGTTGAGAAAGTGTTATAATGGATCTAGTATCTAAAATGTTATGCCTTTTTATCACGATGTTTTAGTCATTTACCCCCAAATTTTAAGTTCATTCCTTTAATTTGCGTTTAAATATATAACAACAAATATTATCTAATGCAAAATTACCGTTTGCAAGTAAAATTCATGAATAATGACAAATTCGTAGATGTATTGCTAATGATAATTCCATATAACAATTATACGTTGCTTTTGTCACTAAAGGTAGTTATTTATTCCTAAAAATAACGTGGATTAATACAAATTTTGAGGAGAACCATAATAAATAACTGTTACCAAATGAAACGGTGCTAGTGATACAACATATGATACATTACTTATGAATTTCAAGGCAAAACATGATTTCCCAATAAATGGTATTCTCAATAAATGGTATCCGTTGTTATATATTTAACGATAGATTTCATAATATGCGTCATTATAGACATATTTTATTGTTATGGTCTCAGAATACCCGTACAATTTTAGATTGGATGCAAGTGTTGCGACTTGCGAGTCATCGACAGATATAGCAAATGATAGGGAGGACACTAACCTAATGATGATTGCTCACGATGAGAAGAAGATGATGATGGCAATGAAGATAGTAGGGATCCCTCGAGTCTCCATAGAAGCTCTATGCACAAGAGCGTGCATGATCTAGTGGAAAGGTGTGCCCCCGCAAGGCAGGGTCTATCATCGCAGAGAAAATCCTTGGAATGTAGATTAGCAAAGACACAAGAAGTCGAGACTGTCTCAATTAGATTACATCGAGAATGTACTTGATAGATTTAATATGAAAAATATAAAATCTACTCTAACACCTTTAGAGAGTCACTTCAAACTTTCAAAAGAGAAAGAACCTGCTACGAAGGAGGAGCATGAGTACATGTCAAAAGTACCCTACCAGTATGTTGGTAGTTTGATGTACTCAATGGTTTGCACAAGACCAGACATCTCCCATGCAGTTGTAAGCAGAATCATGGCGAATCCTGGCAAGAAAAATTGAGAAGCTGTGAAGTAGTATCTACGCTATCTGAGAGGTACATCTAACCTGGCATTATATTATGGAAACAATAATATTTCCGTTCGAGGTTTTGTGAACTCAGATTTTGCAGGAGATATTGATGACAGGAAAAGCACAATAGGGTATGTCTTTACCCTGGGAAGTGGAGTTGTTAGTTAGATATCTAGACTTCAAAGATAGTGACAATCTTGACCACAGAAGCAAAATATGTGGCGAAACAAAAGCTTGCAAAGAAATGATATGGATGAATGGTCTGATAAAAGAACTGAATAAAAAATGTGAAGATTGTCAATTGTTCAGCGACAGTTTCATCTTGCAAAGAACTCTATCTTTCATTCGAGGACTAAGCATATTAATGTGAAGTACCACTTCATTCAGCCGCGGCTAGAAGATGGGCAATTTAAGTTAAAGAAGATCCACACATCAGAAAGTCATGTTGATATATTCACAAAATCTGTAATGGTGGGGAAGCTGAAGATATTTTCAACTTCTATTGGTCTTCAAGAATAGAAGACAAGGGAAAGCTCACATCTAGACTATTGAAGATGTGGTGTGCACTACAAATCAGCCTTCAAGTGGGAGGGAGACTGTTGAGATTTATCACGTGAAGACTGATTGGTTGAATAATAGTAGAGAGCATTGCTGATGTGACTAATCTCCCTCCTGCCTTCTGATTGGCTTAGAATTGTTAGGCTGGATTGCTGAGGTGTTTCATCCACCTCCTGTATCATGATTGGTCGAGAGGTGTTGGGTTGGATTACTGAGATGCTTAATTCACCTCCTGCATTCTGATTGACTGAGAGCTATTGGGTTGGATTGCTAAGATGCTTAATCCACATCCTACATTCTGATTGACTGAGATCTGATGGTGTGGATTGTTGAATACTTTGCATTCTTTTTTATAGTACAAAAGGAACCGTGTGGCACCACATATTGTACCCATCATCATTCAAACAATACTAGAGAGAGTCTGGTGTGAGCAAGTAGAGTAAGCACGTTGTTAAGCCATTCAAATCATCATCTTATGCAATTTTACGTGTTTTATTCTTCGATCGCAATTCTAGTCGTGCAGTGCTTGCTCGAATCCATTTCCAACAGATAGTAGGGATCCCTCGAGTCTCCTTGGAGGCTCCTACGTACAAGAGCACCTGTGATCTAGCGGAAAGGTGTTCCCCACAAGGCAGGGTCTATCATCGCAAAGGAGAAGGTGGAGGAGAAGATAACGCATATTGAAGAAAGATAAGCTACATCATATTCCAGTCTTCGCATACATAATAAAGGTATAATCTCTGTATTTATATCAGACCCCTGTAAACTTACTAACTGTTAACCACAACCATGTTTTGAGATATATGTATTAATCAGGAGAGTAAGATTATAAAAGTCGTAGTCTAATTACAAAGATCAAAGGGGCTGTTGTGTAACATGGACATGATCTTAGGGGCTATGATGTAAAAATCTCTTGAATTTAAAGAGGGGCCTATTAATGTTGTCCACATACGAAAATGTACAGTGTGCAAAAAAAAAATAAAGTAAAGTTGAAAACATAGAAGTTATGTTTATTAGTAGGGTGAATTACAATTTGGGTCCTGATGTATGGGTCCGATACCAGAATGGGTCCCGATCTTCAAATTGTAATGATTCGGGTCCCAGGACTATTTAGGAAATGGAAATTTTGGAGTTCATGACGAATATGCCCTTGTTGGTAAGGGAATGAGGGTTGGGTTTCAACTTTTAAACAAGGGCATACTCATCATTAGCCCCAAAAAGTTTCTTACATTAATGACCCTCGGACTTGAATCGTTACAATTTAAAGATCGGGACCCATTCTGGGATCGTACTCATAGATGGGGACCCAAATTGTAATTTACCCTTATTAGTATGTCTTTTAAATTGCATTAAAATAGAAATATTTTAAAAAATAGTTTGCTTGTTTGACCTCCCTTTCCGGTAAGGAATATGATGATGGAGATTTTTTATATCATGACTCATAAAATCTGGTCTAATTACACCACTAAGCACAGTAGAAAAATGTGAAATATTTATTTATTTTTATTTATCGCCAGATTCTTTTATTAAACAATGCAAATATACATTGCAGGTTAATTTTTGGTGCACGGGCTATTGAGGACGGTGATGGCATCTATAGCTCGTGATTTCTTTCTTTGTATTTAATTTTATTTACTTGTATTTACAATCTCTTATTGACTTGTCAGTTTAGTTATAATTTAGAGAAATTGTTAAATTAAATTATTTAATTTGTTGGTTAGTATGTCTGCTAAACATGTCCATCATCAGCCATACGGATAAAGATTATCCTAAGAATGCTAAACATTCAAGACGTTTAAAGCAAAAGTTTCGTGATAAAGAGTGCACGAACATGACAATTAAGGTTGCCAAAATATTATCAAGTTCGGTATTCACTGTTATTCGATTTTGCTAAGAATTCGATTAAGATTCGGTTCGAAAATAAAAGAATTGACCTTGAATACATGTTGAGATACGTGGATACGATTGAATCGAACAAGAATAAGGTAAGATTTGCCCAGGATTCGATTGGTTGATAATTTTGACTGAATTTAATGTAGATGTGTATGTGTATATGTACGCATGAATCTGCGATGTGTGCATGCATGTATTGAGGATAGAATTCAATAACTTTTGATTGATGCTACGTAGTTATCATGGATTTTTACACACATAATCCCGAGTAATTTCGTAATTACAATCATAACTCCACATAATCATGAATTACACCAGGAACTCTGGATAGTCACTCCGTCTCACACTAATAACCCTCGATTAGTTTTCCCGTTAACCCAACCATATCATTGAGTTAATCTAACCCGTAGTCTATCCAACCGTTACTAAAATAATTCAAAAAAAAATAAATAATCCCTACCCCATCGCCTTCCTTCTCCAACTAACGAGGCCATTCCCTACTTCGGGCCTCTGCCCTCCTCCCTCATGTTTATTTCCCTCCTCCTCCAGATCCACCTCCTCCTCCTCCAGGTCCGCCCCTCCTCCTCCTCCATATCTACCTCCTCCTCACCATGCCACCCCCACAGATCCACCACGCGTGTCCCACCACCCGCTTCCATGACCTCTGCGAATCCACACTCTCCCAATCCCCTCCTTCCTCATCGAACCCTCCGCCTCCGACCTCATCCTCTCCATCCTCTCCTCCTCGTCCTCTACCCTCCCTGCTGGACTTTCCCACGTCGCCTCCATCCACGCCTCCTCTGCTTCCAACCCCAACCGCACCAATGTCGCCCGCAACTGCCTCGACCTCCTCTCATACTCCTCCCACCGCCTTTCCAAAGCCTCCCTCTCCCTCTATTCCTCCCTCCCCGCCGAAGCCTTTACCTCCGGAAAAATTATTGCTGGGTAACCAGATCCGGATAGGTTTGCCTTTGCCATTAACTTATGTTGATGAGATATCATATGAGGACAAAGGATTATAAGAAATATACATATTTTGTACACTTTTACTCCTTCAAATTTTTGCAATTATAGTTGTACCCCTATCTTTTTTATAGTAACACATGTATCCCTATATTCTTACAAAATTCACAATATTGCCCTTCAGTTAAGGTAAAATAGAGGCATAAGTCGTATTAACAAAAGGGCAGAACATCAATTTTTATCAGAATATATGGGCACACGTGCTATTTCAAGGAAAGGTAGGTCATATATGTAATTGCAGAATGTCAGTGTCCATTATACAATAAGTAGGGTTACAAGGTTATCAAAATGTTTAGAAGGAATCAAGGGTAAAAATCTCTATAGATTAATTTTATAAAATATTTGAGAATTTACACCATTAACCTTGATTAGTTTCATATTTACGTACACAATCCTTGGTAAATCACGAATTGCATGAGAAATCCCAAATAGTCACTCCATCTCACCCCATAACCCTCACGAATTACATGATAGTCACTCCATCTCACACTCACTTTGAGGGGGTTACCTCCCAAAACCCATTTTTCCGCCGCTCTTGGGAGGCTCTATCTTTCTCTATCAAAACAATATATATTATACCATCATATCATTTAAAAATTATAAAATACTCAACTTCTACTCATTATTCCAAACTTCAATACAATCATATCACAACAACTACCCACTTTTTCAAATTCAATGCAATCATAGCACAATAACTACCTTTTTTTTCAAATTTCAATACAATCACATCACACAAACCTTCTCAACTTTAAACCCACCAACCAAACACCAAAACAAAAAAAAATTACCCCCCAGATAACCCATGAACCAAACACACCATGAGGGTTATGTTTGTAAATATGAAATTCCTTAAAGTTATGGATGTAAATATCCTAATTTTTATAATTTAATCAGATTTTTTGAATTAAATTGAGCAGGAGGGCGTGATGTCTCGGAGGATGATCTCAGAGTTCATGCAACGACAAGTGGAAATGAGTATTTTCTCAAGGGCTTCGAGTTGGGATTGTTACAATTGTGCCCAATCGAATTTCTCCATAATACATATGCCACTGCTTTTTTTTTTTGCAATTATACTTATATGGTATATTCTTAGATTTTCAGCAGTGTCCTGTTACTGTAATATACGGGCACATGTGTGACAATGAAGGGTGCCACTGTGATTTTGTAAGGGTTGTTTATGCATGTGCCCTCTAAAATTCTACAACTATAGTTATACTCTCACTTTTTTGCAATAACACATGTGCTCATGTATTCTAAAATTCACAGTATTATCCTTCTCTTGTTACATTTATGCTCTTATTTTATCTTGACGGAAAAGTAGAATTTTCAAATCAATACAAGGGCACACAAATTAGGAGAGACGACGCGGGGGGGGGGGGGGGGGGGGGGGTTTGGGCGGGCTCAAGAGGTCTTCCTCTTGGTGAGCATAATTTGTCTTTGGCGTATAAAATGTGTTTATAGTGACGTATATTTGGAAATCCATTTCTAGGTTATATGTACACAATTGTTACAGTAAAAAAGGTAGGGACATAATTGTAATTGTAGAGTCTTGAAAGAGTATAAGTGTAAAAAAAATCCCTTAACTCTTTAGATAAAATAGGTAATGCTAGTTTTCTCATTTTCATGAAAAAATAAAATGTAATGGAAAATATTTATAATCCCTTCACTATTTCTAAGCACGGAATAGGAGGGAGGGTGACTTCGATCAGGAACTGGATGCAAAGATGATCGGGTTCACTACAAACCGGAGCTCAGGTCTCTCAAAATCAACTGATGTAGTATTCTTACCATGGAAAGAACAATCTAAGGGATGACCTTTGATGACTAGAAATAGTTCCTTAGCGGAAAAAAGACATCATATCTTAGCCCACCTTGAAAAAAAGGCATCATCTCTTAGCTCACCCGGCATACCATATTCATTTATTTATCTTGATCTTTTTCACAATTTCTCCAGCACTGAGTGCTTCTATGTGATTTATCTAAAATGGAATGTCGTTGGGAAAGTGTTATAATGAATCTAGTATCTAAAATGTTATGCTTTTTTATCATGATCTTTTAGATATTTACCCCCAAACGTTGAGTTCATTCAATTAATTTACTTTTCAAAAAGAAATAGCGGCGCAGCTTATTGCTCGATTGTCTCCTATTTCGATGTAAGTAGTTTACGTTTCAAAAAGGACTAGCGGCGCGGTTTATTGCCCGACTGTCACCTATTTCGATGTAACTATTTAAGATCCCAAAAATATATCCAATGCGGTTTAGATATATAACAACAAATATTATCCTCTACAAAATTAAAGTTTGTATGCGAAATTCATGGCTGATGACAAATTCCTAGATGTATTGCTAATGATAATTCCATATAACAATTATATGTTGCTTTTGTCACTAAAGCTAGTAATTTATTCCTAAAAATAACAAGGACTAATGCAAATTTTGAGGAGAGACACAATAAATAACTGCTACCAAACGAAACAGTGCTAGTGATGCAACAAATGGTATATTACTTGGAGTGAATTTCAAGGAAAAAATGATTTACCAATAAATGATATATATTGTTATATATTTAAGGACAGATTCCATAATACGTATTGTTGTAGTCCCAGAATACTCGTATAATTTCATATTGGATGCAGGTGATGCGAGTCGACAACACAGACAGTAAGGGTGCGTTTGGTTCGTGGGTTATCCAGAGGAGGATAACTCGATTTTGTGTTTATGTGTTTGATTGGGGGTTAAGGGTTGGGAGGGTTTGTGTGATGTGATTGTATTGGAATTTGAAAAGGTTGATAGTTATTACGATATGATTGTATTGAAATTTGAAAAAGTGGGCGGTTGTTGTGATGCGATTGTATTGAAGTTTGAAATACTGAGTAGAAGTTGAGTATTTTATAATTTTTTGATGATATGATGATATAATATATAATTTTTTTGATGGGAAGGGAGTGGGTCCCACTAGTGGGTTAAAAGTGTGGGTTTTGGAGTGACGAAGCGAGTAGGGATCCCTCCAATCTCCTTGGGGGCTCCTACGCACAAGAGCACGTTTGATCTAGCGGAAAGGTGTGCCCCGCAAGGCAGGGTCTATCACCGCAAAGTGGATGAGAAGGTAACACGTATTGAAGAAAGGTAAGCTACAACGTATTCTAGTCTTCGCATACATAATAAAGGTATAATCTCTGTATCTAAATCAGATCCATGTAAACTTGCTAACTCTTAACCACAACCATGTTTTGAGATGTATGTGTTAATCACAAGAGTAAGATTATAAAAGTCGTAGTCTAATTACAAAGATCAAAGGGGCTGTTGTGTAACATGGACATGATCTTAGGGGCTATGATGTAAAAATCTCTTGAATTTAAAGAGGGGCCTATTAATGTTAAGTCCACATACGAAAAGGTAGAGTGTGCGAAAAAAATAAGATTAAAGTTGAAAACATAGAACTTATGTTTATTAGTATGTTTTTTAAATCGCATTAAAATATAAAATATTTAAAAAAATGTTGCTTGTTTGACCTCCCTTCCCCGTAAGGAATATGATAATGGAGGCTTTTTATATCATGACTCCTGAAATCTTGTCTAATTGCACCACCAAGCACAGTAGAAAAATGTGAAATATTTATTTATTTTATCTACCGCGAGATTCTTTTATTAAAAAAAAGCAAATATACACCATCGTTATTTGGAAATCAGCTGAGATTGATTATGTGCATCCAAATCAACCTAATAATTGAAAAAAAATGCTATGTTGGAAGGGAGGATTATTCGTAAGTTCCATAGGCCGCCCTATATCGGTCCCTAGACCCCATTGCTGAAAAGGCTCGGCTTCAAAACCGTACGTGGAGGTGGAGCTTCGTCCTCATACAGCTCCTCCAAGGGTGGAAGGGGGAGCTTACGAGGCTTGTGCGTTTAAGGTTGTTGTACACGCTCCTAACACGTGAAAATGCCATTTGATCCACGCTTGCCGCTCACCCCAAACACAGAAAGAAGATGCAGCTAGTATGGCTAAGATCTACTCGATTCCCAGAGCCTCTAAACCGGGGGGGAATGGGGACACTTCCAAAGAAACGTGCGTGGCGTAGGGCTTCTCCCAAGAGAGAGATGAAGTCGGACGAAAAGAAAAGACGCGAAAGAATGCTATGCTTCTAGAAAAAAGCCTGCATGCGCCTCCACTTCGCATCGAATAACACTGTCATTATATATTTAATTGCGGAGAATATAGTGACTCTTTCTTAAGAAACGTCATTAGGAAGCGTGAGAGTTGAATATAAGTTTTGGAGAATTCGAGTTTAAGTATTTTTGGCGAAGCGTTTGACTAACGGGAGCTCAACAAGATATCGAGATCGGTTTCCTCGATAAGAGATTGAATTAAGGTTCACACCACAAGGTATTTATGTTACGCATAATATTCCCAATGATCCACTATATAACTTACCATAATTAAGTTTTGATATCTTTATTCTGAATATGGGATTTCGGAAATTGATCGCATCATCTTGTTCGTCAAAGGGTACATAAAGGGTCGGGTTTGGAACGGATATCAATTTTCTCGAACGAGTGTCATGCAACGGTGATACAGTATTATAGAAAGATCGAAAAGTTGGAAGCGAGCTCAGGTCACGAAGATCGCTATCGGCGGTGACCACTTTGCTTTGCGAGTCTGCGACCCAGCTTAGTATGGAGCTTGGCAGTGAGGCTTCCACCTTGGACATGGATAACCATGTCCCGGCCCTCCGAAATAGCAAGAATAAGGATTTGGGCAGCCATAAGATCCGTATCCAGCACCCCGAGGTCCGACAACTGTCCGAAACGGTGGAAGTGGATGCGGCGGTGAGGCGGAGTTAGGCTGCGCGAGGACGAGGAGGGATCCGACGTCGGAGAACAGCAGTAGAAAGGCCACTGCTTGAAGTTGCAGCAACATGATGTTGTTGCTGATCTCCTTATGTTTAGTAGTGAAAATCAAGCTCTATTATATAGACAATGTTCGTTTTGAAATGGTCATCTTGAATTGGTCAGCTATTGGAAATTTTCAACAAAGATTGCTTCCAATGGACGAAAAGTTTACGTGAACTTTTGACTTCGCGGTGTGTCCGACCTCAGCATTGAAGGGATTTTTACACTAAGACCCTTATTGTGATCGTACTCTATTTCACATATATTCTCCTGTTCAAGATTGCCACGTAAGAGCCAGTAAGATTGCAGGGGTCGTGGTGTAGTAACAAAGAATATAGTGGTTGTATTATACGAGATTTCACGGGTCATGGTGCAAAAATCCAGTTTTTAATGGCGAAAACATAAGACGAACTATGCGGCATATTATAGATCTAAGGTGTCTTAATTCTTTGGCACGAGCACATCAGATGAGGATGAGCTGTGGATGGATTATGTATCCAAAGTATTGAAGATGATCCATGCGCATGAAGAGTCTTGCCTCACATTTGTTGAGTTTTCACTAACATATTATGCAGAACGTTGGTGCTATGCCAGTAAGGAACACTTAGAGCTACCCATTACGTGGGTCCATTTCTTGACGAGTTTCGCAGCCAGTTCTACCCTAATTATTGGGTAAAAGATTAGAGGAGGTTGTTTGTGGAGCTGAAGCATGGGTAAATGATGCCCAAGAATACCTTGTTCGCTTCAGTGAACGCTCCCGCCACTCATCAGTGACTACTGATTTCCTTGGGAGGAATTTAAAGAAGTTTATCTTTGGATTGCATGATGATGATTTGCATCACCAGTTGTTCACATTTGATTTCACTTCCATCAAGGAGGTAGTTTTTAAGGCTTCCAAGATGGAGGCAACTCGGAGTTGGCTTCAAGGAGACTAATCATAGTTCTAGCCACATTTGGGGAGATCCGCTTACCAAGATTTCTACAGATCCCATAGAGAGCGTCGTTTCCACCCAGTGGTGACAAGTCGCACAATTAACAGATTTTCCTCCACAACTGCTTTTAGGCAGGGATTGGCACGCTGTATTACTACTTCTTTCGACTCTCTTACACACTCCTAGAGCCACAAGTCCGAATGTGCTAGCCTTGTATCTGGAGGCTCCTTTTCTCGGTCAGAAGATTGTCGATGTTTTTACTATCAACAGTCGGGTCATTTCAAGACTAACTGTCATTTACTTACCGGTAGCTCGGGCAATCCTCAATCAAGTGTTCGACCGACTATCTCATCTGGGTAGTCACATGCAGTTTCTCATCATAGAGGCCAGGGTTTTCAACATCCTCCACCACGGTCAACCTTCAGTGCTACGAGATCTAATGCCCCACCTACTCTTGTGGCCAGTTGACTACAATCACATAGGAGCAGGTACGTGCCTCAAGAGCCATAGTTTGAGGTGTGATTTCAGTTAATGGCATATCCTTACATGCTTTATTTTATTCAGGAGCCATGTACACCTTTCTAGCACAATAATTAGTATACATATTGGGCAAAGCACTGGTGTTTTTTCATCCCCTTACTATATCAAGGAGGCAGCAGGCCAACTATTCATAGTATGGCAGGCAGTTGTGAATGTAGCAATGCAGATTGGTAGGCACCTGATACTCGCATATCTTTTACTTATCCATTTCAAATATTTTTCATGTCATATTAGACATGAATTGGCTCAGACAACATCACGTGTGCCTTGATTGCTTCAAAAAAATGTTAATTTTCTATTTCTTAGGTATGCGTGTCTTTCAGTTTGATGGATGTACCACAGATAGTGAGGTATTATGCATATCTATGTTGAAGGCATAACAATTTCTCATAGGTTTTTTGGCCTATATTGTGGAGTCACTTGCCAAGGATCGTATGATTGAAGATGTCAGAATTGTGCGGGATTTTCCCATATATTTCTAAAGGAGTTACCTAGACTACCACCAGAGGGAGATCAAGTTCTAGATCACTATGATACCCGATACACAATCTATCTCCACCCCTCCATATCGAATGGCACCAACCGAACTCAAGGAACTCAAGGTGTAATTGCAGAAGCTATTGGAGAAGGGATTTATCCATCTCAATACAACACCTTGGGGAGTATCGGATCTCTTGTAAATAAGAAGGATGATTTTGTGCGATTGTGTATCTATTATAAGAAGTTGAACAGTAGGACCGTAAAGAATTGTTGTCCACTCCCATGAATAACGATCTTTTCGATCCTCAATTACAGGGAGAAGCAATATTCTCAAAGATTGACCTATAATCGGATTATCACCAATTGAGGATTAATGATACAAACATGTGTAAGTCTGCCTTTCACTCCAGATATGGCCACTATGTGTTCGTGGTCATGTCTGTTGAACTCACGAATGCACATGTCATATTCATGGATATGATGAACAAAGTTTTATGTCCATATTTAGATCGTTTTGTGGTGGTGTTCATTGATGATATCTTGATCTACAAACATGATGAGCAGGAGCATGAGTATCATGTCCACACTATTCTTGAGATACTTAGAGAACACAAGTTGTATGCAAAATACAACAAGTGTGAGTATTGACTTACCGAAGTGCTTTCCTCAGTCATGTAATTTTTGGAGCAGATGTAGCAGTTGATCCAGCCAAGATAGAGGTAGTAATATCTTGGGAGCAGCCTAAGAAAACTATCGTGATACATAGTTTCTTAGACCTTGTTAGGTACTATAGATATTTTATTAGGGGCTTCTCACATCTAGCCCTACCACTTACTCGATTGACACAGAAAGACATCCCCTTTGTCTTGAGTGACAAGTGCGAGCTGAGTTTTTGCATGCTGGAGGAGAAACTAACCAGTGCTTCAGTTCTTATCCTTCCTTCAGACACCTTATATTTTACTATTTACATTGATGCAATGAAGGAGGGCTAGAAACAGTGTTGATGCAACGTGGTCATGTTATGGCATAATCGTCACGACAACTAAAGAACCATGAACGAACTACCTACTCATGACTTGGAGTTGGCAGTTGTAGTCTTCACATTGAAGATATGGCATCACTATTTATATGGGCCACGTTTAAGATTTTTATAGATCACAGGAGTCTCAAATATAGTTTTGAACAACACAAGTTGAATATGATGCAAAGACAATGGATGGAGCTGCTAAAGGATTACGACTGCATGATCTCTTACTATCCAAGGAAGGAAAATGTAGTAGTGGATACTTTAAGCAGAAGAACACATACTGAGGATACCAAAATATGATTACATACTTGGTATGTGCTCAATGTACTCAGTGAGTAGAACCCATTCGACAATACCTCTGACATCGTGACTGCACCTACCAAGTATAGTGGATTATGGGACATGATTGTGCGTGGTCAACAGACAGATCGAAAAATATAAGATTTGATCCATCAATGTCTGAAGGAGGAGTTTGATGGATTCAGAGTCTATGGGTCCATCATGTATAAGGGTACCTGTATATGTGTCCCCGATGATGATGAGTTGAGGAGACATTTTAGACGAGGCTCATAATTCTATATTATTCTATATTATATATATCTACCAATGAAGTAATAAGATGTATGGAGACCTTTATCAACACTTCTGGTGGGAGGGGAAGAAGAGAGATGTTGCAAAACATGTTAGTCGTTACCTTGTTAATTGGTGAAGGCAGATCACAAGCTTCCTCCTAGCTTGTTATAGTCACATCCTATCCCAGTGCAGAAATAAGTGAGTATCTCAATGGATTTTATGGCATCCTTACCTCATACAATAGGTGGATATTATGTTATCTAGGTTATTATGGACCAGTTGACCAAGTCCGCACATCTCATTCTAGTGAACATGACTTGCATGTAGTTGGATCTGACCAAGTTATGTATCCAACATGTTATTCGTTTGCATGGGGATCCCAAATAAGTAGAATCTGATATAGACTTTCATTTTACACCACGTTATTGGGGGAGAGTTCATGAAGGCCCTAAAAATCGAACAGTGTCTTATTTTAGCCCATCATCTGCAAATGGATGGACAATCGAAGAGGATAACTCAGACCCTTGAGGACCTATTCTGAGCATGTACCGTTGAGTGGTAAGGATCTTGAAAGGATCACCTTCCCTTGATGGGGTTTACTTATAACAACAACTATCATGCTAGTATTGGCATGACACCTTTTGAGGTACTATATGAGTAAAGATGCACTACTCCCTTGTGTTGGCAGGAAGTTTATGATAAAGGTATTTATTCCATTCAAATAATCGATCATACTACAAAAGTCGTGAAAATGGCTAGAAAGAAATTGTTGACTGTGTAGAGCTGTCAGAAGACTTACGCCGATCAGAGGCATCGTGATCTCCAGTTTGAAGTCAGAAATTTTATCTTCTTGAAAGTATCTCCAATGAAGGATATTCAAAATTTTGGTGGCAAGGAAAGCTAGCAATAGGCTTCATTGGCCCTTTCGAGATTTTGGCCCGTATTAGGAAGATGGCATACTGAGTTGTCCCCCCCCCTCCCCCCCCCCCACATTTGGCAAGTGTGCATGATGTGTTTTACGTGTCTAATTTGCGAGAGTATATCTGAGATCCTTGACACGTGATTAATTATAAAGACTTATCAGTAGAGTCAAATTTATCCTTCCATGAGGCACCTATATAGATCTTAGATTATCCGATCAACAAGTTGCAAGGGAAAGACATCCCTTTGGTAAAGGTATTGTGCAAAGTCAGAATGTTGAGGAGGCCATATAGGAGCATGAGACAGATATGCGATCGAAATATCCCTATCTTTTTCAATGTATGATCACGAGACCCTAGTTCATTTCCCTTTAAGATTTTTATGAGCTTCATTCTCTTTAAGATTTTTATGCCTCAATCCATATCTTATTCAAAACGTATATGTTAGATCCTACATCTCGAGGATAAGACTTCCTTTAAGATTTTTATGATGTGAAACCATGTATTTTCGTCCTAAATTCTGGAGTATTTTTAGTACCAAAAAATATAAATTGATCAATCCATTTCGTGGAGCTTGTCGAGGCCTTTTCAATGAGCCCAAGAACATCGAATTTTGACATTCTTAACTCAAGATATTGATGTTTTAAGATGGATGATCCATATATGGATCTGAATTTCGTTTCTTCTTTTATAAATGCGAGATGGTAGGTTTCCCTCTCAAAAACTTAGCCACCACCTCATCTTACTCTCCTCAAATCACCACCATATTGGCTGGAGTAGTTGTTGGATGATTGTCGTCATCATCAGAGGAGGTGTTCCAATCGAAGATCCATGACCACTATCATGTAAGGGAGCTCGAGATCACCGTTGTACACATTGATCGAGTGACAGACACACTATTTCTATATGAGAGGAGATCCTGTGGGAACATCCTCAGAGGTAACAAAGTTTATCCCTTCCTTGTTGGGTTCACATGATTTTTAGTGGTCTTAAATTCAAGTTTGTGTGGGTATCGAGTTTTCTTTCGAACCATATCCTATCATGTTATTGATTTTTGAGATACGGTGATGATGATGATGATGGTTATTTGTTATTCTTATCCATCATGGTACATTGACTCTATCATTTGAATATATCATTATAAAAGAACCTCTTATTTATAAGGCAGGTCATTTACAATGATAATGACGTTAAATTTGATCAATCTCATGCAACATTAGTTAGTTCTGTACCGAAATTTTAAAATTCATTATATCTGTAAAATGATTACTGTACACTTATCTGAAAGATCGAGCAGCATTGATTCTTGTGGGATAAAATAGTATGATAAAATAGTATTAGTAATAAATTAGCATCAAATACCTTCGACATAATATAAATAAAAAAATTATTATTCTAAACTTGTTAACGTACATTTTGATAAGAATTTATTTGATGCTGGAATTATTTCATTGTAATGGTGTGATTATTGTGCATGATAATTACTCGTAACTCCTGTTGTAGATGAAAATGTTTCATTCAGACGTTGATTCAATTTCTATTCATTCATATATTTCATTCTGATTTAGATATGATAACTAGATTTGACATGTTGCAACTACAGATGGAGTTAACGTGTATAGTAGTGAATGCTTGAGAGATCAACTATTGTTATATTTGAGAATAATGTCGAGATGCTCACAGTATTCACTCAATTGGCCGCACGGGGATGTGCATTAGGTTGGGCCGGCCCTACCTAGCCCGAAGTCCGGCCCAAAAAGCTCGGCCCAACCCAAGCCCAAGAGGACATTGGACCAGGGCTGGGCCTAAAAAATCGGCCCAACTTTTTTTTGGGCCGGGCTCGGGCTTGGCATGCCCCAACCTGACCCGGCCCGAGACCTGGCCCGACATAGTCCCGAGTGGTGGTCCGTAGTATGGCCCGAGATTGAGCCCATGACCTAGCCCAAATGTGGTCCCGCGGGCCTTAGTCAGGGACATATGTCCCCTCCCAGCTCCCTCCCTTCACGCCAAACACAGTTGATGCCATAGGCTCCTAACCTTTCATGCACGAGAAATCCAAATCCCAATCCCAAAACCCCAAGTTGTATTGTCCTCCAAGGCTCCAAGCTTAGTTACTAAGGTATATCATTGTTGAAGAATCTTTTTATTTTTATTTTTCGATAGCAACTGAAATTTAATTATGTGGTGGTTTTAGAAATTTTGACATTATATTGTCATTAGGACGTCATTGTTTTACAATTGAAGAGATTAATTTACAATTTTTCAATGTTTTTTTCATAAGTGATATAATATTATTCCCCATTTTGTTGGTTACTATTTTGTGTCTTAAATTACATGTGAGGAGGATGGTATGTTCAATCTAGAGGTTTTTTTGGCTAGAAATCATCCATGTAGTCACATTTCTTAAAGTAGGAAAGGATTGAGTGTTGTCAGGAGGATTCATGGCAATTAATCATGAGGAGCTCAAAGTATGTTTGTATAGATTCGCTTAACATATCTAGTCTTGGGCCGGTCTGGCCCAAGCCCGGGCCAAAGGAAATGGGTCGGGCCTGGGCTTGGGCCGAACAATAAGAAGATTTGCGGGCCTACGCCCGGCCCAAGGCCCGAAATAATTAGATGGACTTGGCCTGGGCCCTTCAGGGCCCGGCCCAGCCCAACCCATGCCCATCCCTAGCGGCTACATATGCTCGTGCGGCATGCAGACCACACCGATTACATGAATCAATGCAATAAGCGTCCTTTCCGCATATGCCTCGCATATCCTGCATACTGCTCCAGCAGCTCCAACTTTTCAATCTTCTCATTCAGGTCCTTAAATTCCGTAACTATGTCTCTTCCTTCATTCAATGGTAGGAGTATGCCATGCATTTCTATACAATTGCAATGCATTTTACCGTTATATATATGCAATGTTTACGTTTTTCTCATGTATTGATTTCACGAGCATATGCAATGTATCGTCGAATATTTTTTATATATGTTGATTGAGGTTTTGCCCATGTAGTGCATGTATGTATATTGAAGTTTGGTTATTACAAATCATATAATGCGTAAAGTTTTTATGGTAAATGTTTTTTTGTGATTAAGTATGAGGCAATTAAAAGCATATATACACACCTCTTTAACATCGACCGTTTTTTCTTAGATGTTCTTCAACTCTACTTAAATACATAAATTTAGTGGTAATGTTATTCATAGATATTTATTTATTTTTAAATTAAAAATTAGAAAACCGCGTAGAACCGTATATACCCTGCATATACCCATGCATATCGCTTAATCAGTATTCGGTGATCAGTCTAAACGCATACGCATACCGCTTTCCTGAACCTTGGATGCTCATGGATAATAGAGTAATTATCTTAGTTGATATTAACGCATGCAATATGGGGTATTAGTGCATATTGGTCAATGTTATTCACATCTGATGTTTAACAAATATGGAATTACCATTACCAACTCCGTCCTGACACTATCATATATGGAAAGAAATCAAAGAATATGCATAAGTAAATAAAATAACCAAATAAGTAATAGCATTCAAATTAGGAAAGATGATAGCATGAGAGTATACAGATAATGGTACCATGACATCAAATGAAATTTGATATTTGGTATTGAATGATCCTACAATGCTCACGCAAAGATCAGACAAAATTTTATAAGAAAAATGTGTCCATGTTCAAATAATTATAGATACTTACTTATCTCTATAAGAATAAAGAAAATAATAATGATGGTTTCCATTCATCTTGAAACGGAAGATTTTAATTAATCATACTGTGATGGCGAGCAGTGACGGAGACAGGGGGCGGAGGGGGTTTGGCCCCCCGGTCTCCAAATAATTGCTTGTTATTGTTATATAAATAATATTGTTACATGATTTAAATACACTAGTTAAATATTAATGTTAATTAATTATACAAAATGACCCCCCATCTCCCATTTATAAATTGTATATAATTCTTCCACCCTCATTTATCAATAAAAAATCAATAAGATGATATGAATATAATAATTTAATAATTAATACTTATATGTTTTAAAGGAACTACATATTATACATATAGGGATGCAAACAGTTACAGATATATCCATATCCGATCCGCCACCATATCCGTTTATGTATATTTTTTTCACATATGTATCCGTATCTGTTTTAAAATGGATATGGATATTGATATCATTTTGATATCTGCAAACATCAATATCCGTATCCGCATATCCATTTTCGTATATAAATATAGTCACAGATTTATTTTTTTACCATATATAACATAATTCTATATCTTCTTTTACCATATTTGTATAATTTTTATGATACAAACACATTTAGTAAATTTATATCATATATTTTCCATCCAATTCATATATATTTAAATCAATTCTATAAGTATTTCCAACGTTACTCGTATGTGATCAGTATATGTTTTGCATATGTATCCATTTTCAAGGATATGGTGAGGTAATTTTTAATATCCATCAATATCTGTATCCGCCTTCGTATTAAAAAACGGATAAGGATTTGGTAATACTTATATCCGTATATATATATATATATATATATATATATATATATATATATATATATATCCGTCCATTTGCATCCCTCTATACATAACTACAAGGACAAAATAATTATGTAGAGATTTTTTAATTCATCAATATATCGTATGTTGTTTAATATACAATGATAAATAATATTTAAAGAGATTTTTTATATGTGAAATTAGGAAAGAATGTAATATCCTTTGTTATATCAATACCGCTGGTCCATATAGTAATGCTTAACCGTCACAATTTTAATATCAACGATTAGTTAAGATTCTGAAAAATATGACGAATAAGCGTTGCTATATTGATCTTCGTTAATGATATAGTAATAGATATAAAATTCATCTATGATTTTTACATAGAAATGATTTTCTAACAAATAATACTCATAATTATATATTTAGCAACAGATAGAATATTAATAGATTAAAAAAATGTTATATGTAATTAAAAATAAATATACAACTATATATTAAAGAAATAAAAATATAGACAAAAATGTATTTGGATACCAAAGTGGCATTTATATATGTATTTTTTTAATACAAATACATATACGCCTGTCAAAATATATTATAAGGAATAGGTACATATATATATTATATCCCTTTGCATCGCTACATTAAGTGTGGTAGAATTTTACTCTTTAAATATATTATATTCAATGATACTACTTAATATCATATTAATAAAAGCTTTTTTGATTAAAAATTTTGTAAGGACCTTTTTGTCCATTTTTTGAATATTATATTTAAAAATTTTTTGTAATAAAGATTTAAAATTTTAAATATTATATTTAAAATTTTTTGTAATAAAAATTTTGTAAGGACCTTTTTGTCCATTTTGTAAGGACATTTTTGTCCATATAATGTTTGTTTGTATATTTATGTGAAATCGTAAGTTTATAGGGGCATCTTATAAAAATTCCTTGTAAATAAATTTTAATAGTTTAAATGATAAATAATAACATAGATAAACTATATATATAATGTATCTACATATATATGTATGTGTGTAGTCTTAATAATTTGGCCGCCCCAAGTAAAATTTTTTGGCTTCGTCCCTGATGGCGAGAATCTGGCATCGTCTCTTGTGATGAGGTATGACTATGCCAATTATTCCATATCTTCACCACAATGTTAGCATTGATCTTGTTTGTAATGATTACCTTTCCAGTGGTGAGATTTCATGACAATCAGGTAGATGGAGTTAGGTGACGCAAGGGATTGAGCATGCATCTTTGGATCACAGATAGATGTCTTGAAGGCCGCGGCTCCAACAAACGAGTTGGGTGACGTTGCACCTAGCAGCCCGGTTAGTCAGTTGATGGAGTATGTATGTGGCACAGTTGACGTTTTTGGTTTCACATTTATACACGATATTTGGACTCGGAGTATAATTAGATGTTGCCGCATCAAATTCTATTTCAAGTAATAGTATTATGAGAGATGTTTCGGAAAGTGGTTTGAAGTTAGAGATTTTGGGTTATGATCTTTTCCTGATCTAGTAGAACATGGGTTTTTGGGAGTGAAACCAATATGACTGCCAAGTTCTCACGTAGCGGAGGCTTGCGAGTTGCGTACTTGTGTGTACTTGTTTAAAATGAGAAATGATCCATGATCAAATATCAGTATTAACTTTTTATACCGTTATGGACTCTAACCAACTGGTGGAAACATCAAAATCAATGTGTAATCATCAAGTGATTATTAAATTTATAAATCAAATAAGTTAACTTGTGATCTAATGTATATTAGAATACCTTGATGAAATTTAGTTTTTAATATATGCATATATCACCATATAGAGTTGATCACACATGCTTTACTTACCCATTGCATTATAGATTAGTGTTTATCTCATTAATGGACAATTACTTATAACGTTACCCTCGTGTGAATCCAGTAGATGTGCCTGAGCAGCAACCATAGCAGTAGCATCTTGAGGAAACCGAGTATCTCATTGACACTTGCACCATATGGGGTGTGTTTTAGTTGGAGTAATTTACGTTCTTCCGCATTATGTTTTACTTCTTCAAGGATGTGTTTGGATAGTGGGTTTACGTGGGTTAACCTGGTAGCAGGTAACCCATTTTGGGGTTTTGGTGTTTGGATAGAGGGTTAAACTGGGGGTGGGTTAGAAGTGAGCTTAATGTGATATGATTGTATTGGAGTTTGAAAAAGTGAGTAGTTATTGTGATGTGAGTGTATTGGAGTTTGAAAAAGTGAGTAGAAGTGGAGTATTTTATAATTTTTATATGATATGATGGTATAGTATATTATTTTTTGATGGAATTGATGATAGAGAATTGATTTATTTAATTTTTTTTAAAAAGATAAAAAGTGGGACCCACGCGGAGGGAGAAAATATGGGGTAGGGGAGTTATAACCCGATACACGAACATGGTCTAAGGGTGTGTTTGGATAGTGGGTTTAGGTGGGTTAACTTAGTAGCAGGTAACCCATTTTTGGGTTTTGGTGTTTGGATAGAGGGTTAAACTGGGGGTGGATTAGAAGTGAGTTTATTGTGATGTGATTGTATTGGAGTTTGAAAAAGTGAGTAGTTATTGTGATGTGATTGTATTGGAGTTTGAAAAAGTGAGTAGAAGTGGGGTAGTTTATAATTTTTATATGATATGATGGTATAGTATATTATTTTTTGATGGAATTGATGATGGGCAATTGATTTATTTAATTTTTTAAAAAAGGTAAAAAGTGGGCCCCTCATGGAGGGAGAAAGGAGTGGGTTAGGGAGGGTAAACCACCCCAAGGGGGGTTTACCCCCTTAATCGAACATGACCTAAGAGACAACATAATGAGAAGATTTGAGTTCTATAGCCATATCTTATATCCCATTTTTGTGGATATGGACTTGATGAATACTACTAATGAATGAGTGGATATTGCAGTTATATTTTATTTTATATTATTCTCATATTGTTATATATATATATATATATATCAAATATTAATATAATGTGCATTAGTCAGTTTAATAAGTATCAGATATCTTGGACGTATTGGGACCATAGGTTCGACGCTCTCGTAAAATTGATTTTGATAGTCGGAAAGGCAGGGTGTCACAAGGATGGAGGATCATTTTTCTGGATCATGGGAGTAACGCAATTCATTTTCATGCCTACACGTGTTGTCTCGATTGGATCGGATTTCAGAAGGAATGTCTCTTACTTTAGAGGCTATATAATTACAAACACACTAAAAGAGGTAATTCTATACTCATGAGAACTTGATGAAATGAATTGGGAATGGTTCCCAATTCATGTGGTTTCATGTTTTAGAAATTTTAAAATTCTGATGCTGTCTAAATTCATATGGCAATACTCTTTGTTTGATCAGATGTGATCCAATCTTCATGATTCCATGATGCACGAGGTCTAAAAACCTCCCTTAACTTCCTGCTAACAAACACGAACCTTTGTAAGATGCTAGTCCCATTGGAAAGACTGAGAACAAGGATGATCATGTCATCATCCCTCGATCCTGAGCTCGCATTCCATGCATATGCGCCAACATGGAAGAAAAGAATGTCACATATCTTTGCCTCTAGCTCCAACCATTCCTTGTACCTTGCATCCATTCGTGTACCCGTGATCTCTTGGTGGGAGAATGTCGATAGACTGACCAGACGGAGGAACTCCCAGAACCTGGGGTGCTCAAGCATTGTGAGGGCCTTGAGGTTGTCCTTACCATAAGAGAGCACGAGCTGCTGGTAAGGGGACGAGTATCCCAAGTGGGAGGGGGCATGATGGCAAGAGGGGGAATGTACGTGGTAGATGGAAGAGGAGTGATGTGTTCGTTTGGGTGGAGAGAGAGAGAGAGAGAGGGGAAGAAAGGGATGTTTAGAAGGGGGGATGGAAGAGGATGAGGCAGCAGTAGTGGTTGGAGGGGGTGGGGGGAGGAGGCAACAAAGAGTGGGTTGGAAGCGGTAGCGAAGGGGGTGTCATATGGGGGCCGAAGGAGGGGATGACATAGAAGGGGGCAGAATTGTGGATGGAGAGGAGACTGAGGAGTGGTATCGGAGTGTTAACATGGTTATATTAACTCATATGAGTGGTTGAGTTCTTGGACTAACTTAAATGGAGTGTTTTGGGTGTGAGAGGGAGTCACTATTCTGGATTTCTCGCGTAATTATGAATTATCGAGAGTTATATATATGTAATAGTGGTGCATATGGATATGATTGGATAGAATTTTAACTTAATCCATGTTCAATCCAACCTTAAGGGATTATAACTTTCTCAATCCAATTCACTATATTAAATATAAAAATCAAAACCAATCAAATCCAATGTATTACTGATTGGATCGGATTTTTTATACTTATTATATTCTTATATATTCTTCCCCTCACAGTATATCCTCACGTTATTAGCACTTAATATTTGGATTTCTTTTTGGTGTGGAATTGGCGTAAAAAGGAATATTTCTTACGATGGATTTAATTCAATTAATATTTCAACTGCATTAACTAAATCCATATACACCCCTAATACGTGAATAAGAAAGTATGCAAAGTTATGAGTGTAAATATCTTTAATTAATAGGCAAGAAGAAATCAAAATGATTGATTGATTTTAAAACCACAAGTGACATCTGAAATGATTTTAATTGAATGGGTCAATAAGATGGAACTTATCGCTTTCCTTGAGCACAAAGATTCCGAAGGAAATGCAAACCACGAAGCAAGTCAAGATCAAAGATATATACGGAGATCTGAACGATCTAGACTTGGATCTTGATCGTGAGCGATTAGATGGAGGCGGAGGAGACCGGGCTGGTGGCATTGTGCTTGGGTGTGGCGACGGAGACGGCGGAGAGCGTCGAGCGGTGGCGGCGGCAGCGTCGGACGCTCGAGCGCCTTCCGTTTCACCTCGCTGAAGCCCTCTTCCGCCGCCTCCGCCGCCGCCGCCTCCTCTTTCCCTCCCTCCTCGAGTAAGAATATGCTCTTCTCTTCAACAAAATCCCTAACCATTGATAGGTGTTGTCTGGAAAAAGGACTTGAGAGTTGAATCGACCCTTATAGTTAGAGATGTGAGGAAAAGATCGATTTTTTATTTCTTTTTGTGCTTTGTTTTGAGTTTCGTTTCTGGATATGTTCTGAACAAAACTAATTATGAATCGATTTGGTAGAATGTGCTGGATATTCCTTTATGGAGCATTTGAAGGATGATATTACATTTCAATTCCAAAAGCATAATTTCATGGATTTTTTTCCTTACTCCGTCTATCATTTTTAGATGATAGGATGCAACATGTTATGATCTATTTGTATCCCCTTCAGTTTTTGCTTCAATGCCTATATAGAGTTGTGTTGATATTTACAACTTGTTCAACAACATTTAATTCCATTTAAACCGTCGTTGGTATGTTTATTAGTGAAATAAGTAAGTTTAATATATTTGTGCCATTTGCAATCTTCACGGGCATCCATATCCGATTGCATGTTCATATCTGTTTGTTTGGATATGATCATGTACCTTTTATATCCAACGATATCCTTATCCATGGAGGAAAATTCACCTGGGCGGCATCTTATTAAACTTATTAAGTGTATACGGTCGCAAAATTTTTTTATTAGTTACCGTAGGTAAGCCGCCTCTTGAAGAGGCGGCTTAGGTTAAGAGAGAGCCGCCTCTTGAAGAGGCGGCTTTAGACAAAAGCCGCCTCTTGAAAAGGCGGCTATTGATCAAAGCCGCCTCTTGAAGAGGCGGCTGTTCGCCAGAACCGAAAAAAAAGAGAAGCAGCAGCTATGCTGCTTGCAGAGCTGCTGCTTCCCCCTTTTTTTAAAAAAATTCATACGTTGGCGAAGTGCATTCACAGTAAGTAATACAAAATATGATACTAGAACAATTTTAAAAGTCCAGATTCATAGATTAGATAGTAAATTGTTCATTTACAAGGTTCATAACGCAAACGACAAGGCAATAGTTGCAAACACTATAAAATACACGCATGCTTTTACATTACAAAAAATTGTCGACGTATCGGTCTATGGTCTACGCTCCCTCCTCCTTTTGTATTGTAATTTGTCCGGTCTTTCATCTGCCATGGTGGTCTCCAGTGCTCTATGGTCAAATCCATGCAGTTGGCTGTTGCGATCTATGTCATCGATGTTGGTCATCGCGGTTCCTTCAACTCCAAAGGACAACGGGAGAGGTGAATGATGTGAAGGTCCTGCATTGTGCTCTGCTCGATCCCTGCGTGGTGCAGGCGGCGTTGTAGGCTCTCTGGACGGCCCACACTCAGGAATTGGGGTCTCAAACTCTATGCCAGACTGAGGTGCTTGTTGTGTATCCACTGGGACATCTCCCTTGCCAGAAGGCCTCTCTCCCCTTTGTCGTTGACCACGTCCCCGTCCACGTCCTCGAACACGTGAACGGGGATGAGATGTAGCTTCTGCCTCGGCATCTTCCTGTGAAAGCTCGTCGGTAGGACCATCTCGGAATTGTCGTTGTATAGACTCACGTATCCTAGAACTTGCTTCAACAGCAAGTTCTCTAATACGTGGTGCACCGTCATCGCAAAGTCGAACAATCTCCTCGAATTGAGACACCTGCAATACGAGCAATTGTTGTCAGAACATGTTAAATAATACCACAATATGTAATTTAAGTAAATGCTATCTTACCGCATAATCGAGTGTGCATCCATGTCGTCCAATGAAACGTCTCGTAATTCGACGATACCATGGCAAGTAGTCGGCGGTCATATCTGGTCCACCCAATAAAATGGGAGTCATTGACACCACGTAGTCCCTACGCATGTTCCATAGTCTAATATAAACTGCATGGAACTCCATCCAATCGACGTTGCTCTTCCCTCGGAGATCAATTGAATGCAAATGAGCCGACGTGTCGTAAGCCATTGGACCCCCCTGAATGCCACCAAACTGTCGAAGGACTCTGTCCGGTGTGTGTAACTCCACAATACAAAAATGAATCAAGGGGACGCGAGCCACGTGTAAATCCTCATTGCCACGGCAATACAATGGTAACATTGACAACACCTCCTCTGTATATGGAGTCCATACCACCTGCGTTAAATTAGAAATATTAAAAAACCGGTATAATTGAAAAAAATAATAAAGTGTTAACTGAATACCAGCTCATCCAGTTGTAGGTCAAGTGCATCCCTATATGGCCGAACCACATGTGTTGATTCAGCTGAGATATCAAACTCTGCATGCCATCTTGCCCCCAAGGGCTTCCCTTGCCAAAGAGGTCGGTGATGAACGACTGGAGCGATATGGGGGAATCGCTCCCAAGCCCACAGCTGTAACAGTATCAAGGGACCACCAATCTCTACTGCATCAGCCTTCGATGCAACACATAACTGCCTGTATAAGTAAGCCAAACAAGCTGAGCCCCAACTGTACGTCCCACAAGTCTCCAGGTCCTCCAAAAAAGGTAGGTAGATCAGTGAGACCTCGTTTCCTGACTTGTTAGGAAAGATCACACCACCAAAAAGCTGTAGAATGTACGCCCGTGTGTATCGCAGAATGGTATCTTCATCGGCGTCCTCTGGTAGAACTGAGAAGTGATCCAGTAGCCAACTCATGCGAACTCGAGCACCATCAATGTTGGGTCGTTCTGGCCGGACCCCAAGCAACCGCTCACACAAGCCTGCCCAACTGGAGAAGTAGTAGGACCAATCACTGCCTGACCATCTATCTGCAACCTAAATATGTACGCGACATCCTGCAATGTAACTGTCATCTCCCCGTGGCGCATGTGAAATGTGTGCGTCTCGGGACGCCATCTCTCCACCAGAGCTGTAATAAGGTGCCAGTCTAAGGATATGAAATCCATCTGCATTACGCCAAAAAAACCCGCTACGCAAATGTGGGGAACTATGCGCTCGTCCAAGGAGACATGCCTCAATCTGCTCTCCCGTCGTCGACACCGTAGGCATCTCGTCACCTGGAAAATAATTAAAGGCAATATGTAGATTACGAAAATTATTCAAGTCAATATAATGTGAATACATATGAAATTTGTACTTACATCCCCTGCCCAAACAACAGTCGAACAATGCTCCCTCTGCTGTCGTAAAAGAGAACGGTCAACTGGGTCCGGCTCCATCTGTTCACAAACAACATTAGAAACAACTAAACAATGACATTATATTTAAAAAAAATAAAAAGATATTCAAGTAGATCGTTCACATACTATCTCTTTATTAGAGTGAAGAAAATATTTCAAACAACCACTTAAACCCTAAATATGTACCTAAAATCCTAAACCAATGACAAATCATACCTTCCTTGAGGTGGAGAACGAGAGGAATAGCGGAAAGGAGGCCAACGGACGTTGGTAAAATGGCCGGAGAGCCGAGGGCGGTGGGCGGAGGAGGCCGAGCGCGCTTGGAGGTCGCAGGAGAGCTTGGGCGGAGGGTGGTTAGCAGGGAGTCTGTGCGCGTGGTCGGGCACTGGCCGCCCGCTGGGGTTTATGGCCCAACAGAGCCGCCTTTTCAAGAGGCGGCTTTAAGCCACCTCTTCAAGAGGCGGCTTACCTACGGCAACTACAACAACAAAGCCTTTTCCCACAATTAAGTAGGGTCGGCTACATGGATTTTTTGCCTCCATTCAGATCTATCTTGGGTCAATCTCGGACTTATATCCAAAAAACTCAGATCCCTTCGTATAGTCTCTTTCCAACACTTCTTGGGCCGTCCTCGCCCTCTCTTAGCCGGCTCAACATCCCACCACTCGCATCTCCTAACCGGTGCATCAGTTGACCTTCTTTGCAAATGACCAAACCATTTTAAGCGGTTTTCTCGCATCTTATCCTCGATCGGAGCTACACCAACTTTCTTTCTGATTGCATCATTCCGAATCCGATCTTTACGTGTATGTCCACACATCCATCTTAGCATTTTCATTTCTGCTACAGCCATTCTCTGCACATGTCTATGGTTCACAGGCCAACATTCAGAACCATAAAGCATAGCAGGTCTCACGGCTGCTTTGTAAAACTTTCCTTTAATTTTTAAAGGAATTTTCTTATCACAGAGAACAGCGGAGGCTCCTCTCCACTTTAGCCAGCCTGCATTTATTCTATTAGTAACATCTCCATCAATTTCCCCATCATGTTGCAAAATAGATCCCAGATATCTAAAAGAATCTCTCTTCTTAATGTTATCGTCACCAATCTTCACCTCGATTCCTTCACCATTGCTTCCATCAAAGGTGCATTCCATATATTCCGTCTTAGCCCTACTTATACGAAAACCTTTAGTCTCCAATGCATGTCTCCAAACCTCAAGCTTCTCATTTACTCCATCTTTAGTCTCGTCAATCAACACAATATCATCAGCAAATAACATACACCAAGGTAACTCATCCTGAATGTGACTTGTCAACTCGTCCATAATCAAAGTAAAAAGAAATGGACTCAAAGCTGAACCTTGATGTAAACCAATGTTGATATCAAAATAGTCAGTCTTCCCCATCGGGGTCCTTACACAAGATATAGTCCTATCATACATATCCTTTATGAGATTAATGTATAGGACAGGTACTTGTCTCTTCTCCAAAACTCTCCACAGTATCTCTCGTGGGACGGAATCATAAGCCTTCTCCAAATCAATAAAGATCATATGGAGATTCTTCCTTTTAGCTCTATAAATCTCCATTGTTCTCCTCAGCAAATGGATGGCTTCAATAGTTGAGCGACCTGGCATGAATCCGAATTGGTTTTCTTTTATTTGGGAAACTTGTCTCAACCTTCTTTCGATCACACGTTCCCAAATTTTCATAGTGTGACTCTTCAGCTTGATACCTCTGTAATTTGAACAATTTTGAATGTCTCCTTTGTTCTTATAAAGAGGCACCACGATACTCCTCCAATCTTCAGGCATTTTCTTGCTTCGCCAAATAACATTGAATAGATTCGTAAGCCAAGTCAAACCACGCTCACCTAAAACTTTCCATACTTCTACAGGGATGTCATCCGGTCCAACACCTTTCCCAGGTCTCATAACCTTCAAAGCCTCCTCTACTTCTTTTCTTTGTATTCGTCTATAGCATGCACGATTCAAGTAACTTTCACTACTAGCTAGATCACCCAAAGTGATCTCTCTATTTCCTTCTCCAATGAAAAGTTTATGGAAGTATTGCTCCCATCTAGTCTCTATATCTTTCTGAGTAACAAGCACGTGACCTTCCTTGTCCTTAATGCATCTCACTTGAGAAAGGTCTTTGGTCTTTCTTTCTCTTGCTTTGGTCAACCTGAATATATCCTTCTGGCCCTCCTTAGAGTTGAGATTTTTATACAAAACCTCATAAGCTTTTGACTTAGCTTCGCTTACAGCCTTCTTTGCTTCCTTCTTCGCTATTTTATAGTCTGTGACAGTTTCCTCTGTTATATCCTTAGACATAGCTTTAAAGCAAGCTCTTTTAATTTTTAGCTTCTCTTGCACCCCTTCACTCCACCATCAAGCCTCCTTTTGACCCGGAGCTCCTCCTTTTGACTCGCCTAGCATCTCTTTGGCTACCTTTCGGATACAAGATGTTACTGCCTCCCACATCTCGTTTGCACTACCGCTACAATCCCAAGATAAGTCTTCTAAAACCTTCTCCCTGAAGCTTGATTGCTTCAGCGGAAGATTCCACCACCTAGTTCTAGTGATCTTAGGAACCTTCCTTTTCTTTACCAGCCCTTTTATTTGTAAATCCAAGACTAACAAGCGATGTTGGGTTGCCAAACTCTCTCCAGGGATTACTTTGCAATCTTTGCAACATAACCGATCTCTTCTCCTCAAGGCAAAGTAATCGATCTGTGTTCTAGTTGAGCCACTCTTATAAGTAATTAAATGCTCCTCCCTCTTCTTGAAAAGAGTGTTTGCTATGAAAAGATCATATGCAGTTACACAATCCAGAATGACTTTTCCCTCTTCGTTTCTATCCCCAAAATCATGTCCTCCATGCACACTTGCATACCCTGAAACATCTTTTCCCACATGTCCATTAAGATCTCCACCTATGCAAATCATCTCTCTTTGTGGGATTCCTTGTAAAATCTTATCCATATCCTCCCAAAAAGCTTGTTTAGTCCTTTCATCTAAACCAATTTGTGGTGCATAAACTGAGATGATATTCAAAATTTCTTCTTCAAGCACCAACTTTAGCAAAATAATCCGATCCTCAAATCTTTGCACCCCAACCACACAATCCTTCAAATCTTTATGAACAACCACTCCAACACCGTTTCTGCCCTTATCTTTACCTGAATACCAAAGTTTAAAGCCTGTCTTCTCGATCTCACTTGCTTTCTCTCCAACCCATTTAGTCTCTTGAAGACATAATATATGAATCTTCCTTCTTTCCAATGTATCCACTATCTCCATCAATTTTCCAGTTAAAGTACCGATATTCCAACTACCAATCCGTAACTTCCTTTGCAATCTCTTTTGGACTAACTTCTTTACTCGCATGCATCCATTATGCGAGAACCCTTGCAAATTTTGGACTGCATCCGGGCGGTGATGCAGCGGAACTAGCTTATTTACCCGCATGCGTTCCTCATGCGAGAACCCTTGTAAATTTTGAACTACATCCAGGCTGCGATGTAGCGGCCCTTGCCAATTTTTCATTGCATTCGGGCGATGTAACGCGTCGCAAGTAGGGAACGCCCCAACGAAATCTGTATGTTTGCTTAAATCCATGTTTAAAAGATCCGAACGGTTTCGAGATAAATTCATAAATAGTGTTCTTAGAAGAGATTAAGAACATTATTTACGAATTTATCTCTCATATGCTGGCTGTCGGCTACCTAACGCGCAACCCTCCTCATTTACCCGGGCTTGGGACCGGCCATAGCTGAGTTAGGCTTACCTACGGCAACTAATAAAAAAATTTTTGCGACCGTGTACACTTAATAAGTTTAATATGTTGCCGCCCAGGTGAATTTTCCTCCTTATCCATGTCCAGAGTTTAAGTGGATACATACATGATTATAATCTGTACCCATTCCAAGTGTTGCTAAAGTTTGTTCATCAAGTGCTAATGAAGTGTACATGATGTTCTTTACATATTTGCTACTGCCTCCGAAATCAGCATTGCTCGGAAACAATGTGAAAAATCAATGGTCACTTTTGGCACATTTTTTACAGTTACTGTGATTTATCTTCGGAAGAGAGATTAATTTTGTTCTTGTCAGATAATTTTGGTTGCTATTTCAGAAATGGGTTACTTTCCTGTGATGATGTTTAAAGCAAGATAAGTTTTTTAAAGCAGCTTCAAGATATTTGGGAAAAACAAACGTCCAAGATTAATTTGTCAGCAATTCTACTGTTGAATATATGCTTTAGCTTTGATATTATTTCTGAAGTGTGAATTCATATGTGAAAATATTTGAAGCTGCATTACATGTGCAGAGTTTTCCAAATGAGTGTAGAAGATGTCGATTTAAAAGGGGAGGGTTGTGTGGATGCAGAGTGGATGGCATACTTGGGGGGCTTTCGGTACTTGAGATCTTTAAACTTAGCAGACTGCAAGGCAATCAACAGTTCTGCACTGTGGTCTATCTCAGGTATCTTGCATACGAGTATTTGCCCAAGGTATCCTTTTCTGAAGCTATGTTTATCGGTCATTCACATATGAGCTTCTTAATGGCAAAAGGTGATTCGACCTGTTGAAAGCTAAAATTTTGGGGGGTGTATGTACTATAAAAAATGAGTTAAAAGCAAATGTGAGTGCGCAGTTGACCCATTTCAATGAATATTTTGAGATGATATTAATTCTTTAAATCGAGATCTAGGATTGTGATCCTCCTCGCTATTATAATTCATGAATATGGTTCATTCTGAATCTCACTCGAACAAGAATTGTTGATGGGAATCGTTTTAGTCCCATAATTACTGAAGTGGGATTTGAGTTTACTTTAGTCTATTTTGCAACAAATTGTACGATCTTTTGCTAATCATTCTGTCCATATTCTGTTGAAATCAACTTTGGTGTTATATTATGTAGCAAGCGTCTTGAATCTCATATGCACTATTTTCTTTAGGAATGACAACTCTGAAAGAGTTGGACCTGTCAAGATGTTCTAAGGTCACTGATGTGGGTATTAAGCACTTGTTATCTATTACAAGTTTGGAGAAGCTTTACATTCCAGAAACTAAATTGACCGACAACCGCATCATATCTTGCTTCAAGTCCTTGGAGAACCTCCGAGTGCTGGATTTGGGAGGGTTACCTATTAATGATGAAGCCCTTTGTTCACTTCAGGTACTCTTTTTTAACTGCTTTGTCTAGTAATATATTTGTATACCGGTTTGTTGAGTACAGTTTTCTTATTAATTTTACCCAAATAAGGCGGTATGGAGCTTTAACAGTCTGTAAATTAGCTTCATCTGAATAGATTTAAGCTAGCTGCTAACTTAATATGTGTAGATTTTTTTGTGGAGCAATCTCTGAGGTAAATAATGGTTATTCTATGTTTGCTTTTGCTTGTTTGGGTTGCCTTCGATGATCGAGTAACGTTAGAGTTTAGTTTCACTATGTTTTGTCACAATTTTTATATTCTTACTCAAATTAATAGCTTGCTTCTCATGTTTATATAGGTGCTTAAACATCTTGAACACCTGGACCTATGGGGTAGCAGGATATCTGACAAAGGTGCTTCCACTCTTAAAGCTTTTCCCCAATTGAGCTTCCTGAATGTAGCGTGGACTGACGTCCATAGACTGCCTGGACTTCCTTCTATAAGTTTTCTAAACATGAGCTTTTGTAAAATTTATTCGATATGTGATGACGGCGGCAGGTGTTCTGCCAATATATCCAGACTTCTTCTCTCGGGTGCTGAGTTCTCCAATCCGAATCAGGCGTTTTCAGGTCTGCAAGCAAGCTTTGTAACGGTGTTGGATCTGTCTCAATCATCACTTTGTGATTTTAACCTTCTAACTGGCATGGGGAGACTAGAGCATTTGATTCTCAGTTCTAGCTGGATGACAGATGATTCGGTTGCAAAAATTGCATGCATTGGTACATATCTGAAGGACCTGGATCTCAGCAAAACAAAAATCACATCCCTGGGGATATCAATCTTGGTCGGAAATGTTCCTAACCTTCAAGTTTTGTCATTGTCTCATACAGCAGTGGATGATTCAGCTCTCCCCTATTTTGGCATGATGCCTTCATTAAAGAAGATGGATCTAAGCTACACAAACATAAGTGGTACCTCATTGTCAAATGACCTGCAATTTTATTTTTGATAGTCTGGAAAACTTTAAACAAAATTATTAATATGTTGAACTGTTTCACACGTGTTTTCCAGGAACAACTTATTGTGAGGTCCGTGGAGAGAGAGTATGCACTTTAACCGCATTGAAAAATCTCGAGCAATTGGAAAGCTTAGACTTGCAAGGAATACAATTAGCAGATGATACGTCGCATACGCTCCTCTACGTTAAACAATTGAAATCTTTGTACCTGAAGAGCGACAACCTGACTGATGTCTCCTTCCATATGTTGTCACGTATCCCCAACCTCGAGTTTCTCGGATTTTGTGGTACAGTGTTGACAGATGCAGGTCTTCTTCTGTTTCAGCCACCATGTTCTCTGCAGAAGTTGTATCTGAGAGGTTGTTGGCTCCTAACGGAGGATGCGCTTTCATTATTCTGTAAGCAGAATCCTTGCCTTGAAGTGTGGCATGAATTGCTTCCAACCTACAATGCGAATCAGATAACCCCAACAAAATCATCGCAAGTGCATGGGTCATTCCAACCAAGACAAATGTGGTCTATCAGAGGCAAGTCGTCGCTGCCACCTAGGCTTCCGATGACAACATTCATGGGTAATAATCTCATCGCATTCTCCACAGAAAAGAGCCAGAATCGTTTGCATTAGAAATTGTTTTGCTAAGTAGATATAAACTCATTTTTTTATTCTATTTCTGGAACAGATGAAAGGCTGAAGTACAATAGAGAGGAATTACTGAGGTTGCAGCACTCGCCTCCATCGGATGTTGTTGCAGCCGTTGCACTACCCGATATGCTGAAAAAAGAGGAATTGGAGTGATGGTACCCTTGCCTTGTATTTGATGTATGTGGATTGGATGAAATTTCACATAGACCACCTTCCATCGTATGACAGAAAATGGCCAGCTCTTTGTGGAGCAAAATCGAAAATGTTTTATGTAAAATAATCTCCGACTGCAATCATGTTACTTTGTTGTATCTTATGTGAGACTTTTGTCAAACCTTGTTGTAATTCTATGTAACAAAAATTACAAAGGAATTCAGATCAATGGATATATATCCATTGCAAATCTTTCTGAAAGTTCTGATAACGTTGTAATTGGGATTGCTATATGTAGGGATAATTCTATGTTCCTATGTACCTTTTCTGTTATTTTATTTACTTTATCTTACGATATTCAGGAAGGCGTTATGCGATATTCAGTTGGAGGGAACACTGCATAGAGAGTATGCGGGGAGTATGTGATTTTATGCGGAAGAGTATGCAGTTTTATGCTGGGAGTATGCGGTTTTATGTTATTATGCATGTGGGGATATTTGGTTTTAGATTAAATAAAAAAAGTTCTATCAGAAAAGCGGTCGAGTATGCAATCGTATAGGGTGTATACTTGGTCGAGTATGCGGGTCAACCTGCATACATGGATGTTTCATCATACTTGGAGCGGCAAGGCTCCTGAGTATGAGTATGTGGCCGAGTATGCGACTTACTCAGCCACTTTTTTGAACACCGCATAGCGCCAGGAATAAACAAGTTGTTTATTTTTACCAACATGGTATCAGAGCGGCGATTCTAGACGGGGCTCTCGTACCCAAAACTCTAACCCTAGCCCCACCCTCTGCCCTCGTATCGACATGTGTGTCGCCCACCACCGCACGTCGCCCCACGTGTCGCCCTCACGAGTCGCCTCTTTCACGTGCAGCACCTTCGTGCGTGGCTCTCCTTCTAGTTGCTCCATCGCCGGCGTCGGTCTCCCCGTGTATCTAATGGGTGTGTGTGCACAAGTCTACATATGCATTCAAATCCATGTATGTTCGTGTAGACATTCACTCTTTGGTCTACGAAACTGTAGTCTTCTACATCCGGCAACATGTCAGAGAACAAAGTCGATGTACTAGCCACAGGTGCTTTTAGAGGTCCAACGCTTATTGTTAAAATGGACGGGACAAACTATGAGCTATGGGCTATGTAGTTCATGAACCTTATGAAGTCGAATGGTAAGAAGTACATTCTTACGGAGAAGCCGGTGGAGAAAACTGGAGTAAATGCCTCGTGGGAGGCGGACAATGCATATGCCAAAGTTTGGAGCTCTCGTATATTGACGGTTGAGATCGCCAATTATGTGTTACATCAGCCTACGGCTAAGGCGATGTGGGATATCCTCGCAGTAACATATTCTTAAGTGAAGAACGAGACAAAGATCCTCCAACTCCAACATGATATATTTACTATTAAACAGAATGTATACTCCCTTCATTCTTGTATACATCCCTAGTTGGATGTTTGAGAAGCTCCACAACTTCGTGTCGCTAACGGCGACTCCAGAGCAATAGAAGATATATAGGAATGCTACCATGGTTGGTGTATTCCTAACAGCTCTTGATCCTGAATATGATGCTGCTCGCTCCTAGATTCTAGCGGATGCCACTATTCCTCCCATGGAGGAAGCGTTCTGGAGGCTCTACTGGATTACTATTCCATCCACAACCACTACCTAGATGTTGGGCTATGGTAGCCTCTTGAGGAAGAGTAGATTCTTCTACTTTCCGTGGACGCGGACCTCATAGCAGAGGAGATCACATTCGTCAGCCATGTACGTACTGTCACTGTCCAGAACATATCGAGGATACATGCTATTCCAAGCATGGCTTTCCGGTTTCAGCCCATGTAGCAGGTTGAGTTTCATGTTGTTCCTACTTCTGATCAGATGTTTGATGACTTCGTAGTTAGACCACGGGATATCATGCCTCATGCTTCTTCACCATCTCCATGAGATCATGTAGATGTCGCAGCCTCCGCATCTGCCAGTACGTCTGCTATGGCTAGTACCTCAGTTAGTACTTTTACTTTTACATCATGTCACAGATCTAAGATTACTGACTGGATTATGGATTCTAGGGCAACACACCATTTATGCAGGGATAGAGATCAACTTACAACATATAGACAGGTTCCACCAGGGTGCTGATGGGATACATTCCCCGATCACTTGACAGGGGAAGATTTGTTTGACGCCTTCGATGCGTCTGCAAAATGTGTTACATGCTTCTGATTTCTCTATGAATTTGTTATCCATTATTCAAATTACAAAGGAGTTGCACTACAGAGCTATTTTTAACCCATCGTCTCTTGTTTTTTAGGACATTCTTACAGGCAGAGTAATTGGGTGTGGACGTGAGCAGGGTGATCTTTATCGCCCGGTCCGAACTCCTTATGATGACATATCCTCTTATGCAACATGACCAGTTTCTCCATATACCTAGCACCTGCGGTTTGATCACCTCCCCCTTTAGAAGATGTGTCATATGTTGCCACATATTTCACAAGGGCCTTCTTTCCAGTGTGAGTCATGTCAGTTGGAAAAGCATCATCGATCTGCTTTTCCTAGTCGTTAGAGTCGGAGTAGTAGCTCCCTTTTTGAGTAATTTTATGTTGACATTTGGTGTCCGAGTCGTGTCCTTGATCACCAAGGGTATCATTTTTATCTTGTTGTTGTGGATGATTTTTCTCGTTTGTCGAGGATATTTCTTTTGAAAAATAAATCTGAAGCATGGGATGTCATCAAAACTTTTATTATGGAGTGTAGAATGTTTTCTCTACCTCTGTGAAATTTGTGCGGACTGATAATGCTTTGAAATTCTGTACTCGTGCTCTATCCCATTTTCTTTCATCTCGTGGAATTATTCATCAAGCATCTTGTGCTTACACTTGTCAACAGAATGGTGTTGCATAGAGAAAACATCGTCATTTACTTGATGTCACTCAAATTCTTCTTATTCAGAGTCATGTCCCACATTCGTTCTAGGGTGATGCAGTTCTTACAGCATTCTACTTGGTGAATCGCATGCCATCGTCTGTCTAGGGTGAGAAAATTCCTTCCTCTTTTGTTTTTCCTGAGAAGGAGTTGTTTTACTCGTGTGTTTGGTTTTGTTGCTTTTGTTCACCAGTTGATTCCAGGTCTTGACAAGCTCTCTCCGAAAGTTGTCTGATGTGTATTTGTTGGGTACTCCATGACCCATAAGATATCAACGTTATGATCCAGTACGGAGAAAATATTATATCCATGCTAACGTTACATTTTTTGAGTCTGTGATGTATTTCTCTCTACAGTTGACAAGTTGACGTCATCAGACTCAGATGATGAGGTTTACATGCCACCCCCTCCTACGAGTCAGTCACCTCCTCCTCATGTGTCTGTGGTTCCACTACCATCACCTCCACCACCTCCTCCTCCACTACCTCCTACTACCTAGTCGCATGTACCCATTGTTCCACCACTACCTAAATTCTATACCCGCCGGACTGCTTCTGCTCATGGTCATCGCCCGTCATCAAGTATGGCCTAGATTTATTTTGATAACATGGTTTCTAACGATGAGTATGGATATATATCTGTGCAGGAATCATTGCAAGAGAATAGCCAACAGCTAGAGGAGGTTCCAATGACCTGGATTTACCCATAGCAGTTCGAAAATAGAAACGATCGTGTATTTCATACCCTCTTGCTTCGCAGGTTTCCTTTCATCGTCTAACATGAGAATTTCAGAGATTTGCAGTGGCTCTATCTGTCATGACCATTTCACGGAATTATCAGGAGGCCTTGATGGATAGTCGTTGGTGCCTGGCTATGGAGGAAGAAATGGTTGCATTGCAATCACGTGGTACCTGGAGTTAGGTATATGCTCCCATTGGAGCGTTTGTTGTTAGTTGCAAATGGGTGTTTACTATTAAACATCATGCAGATGGGAGCCTTGATCGCTACATGGCAAGATTAGTAGCACGAGGATTTACTCAGACCTACGATGTGGATTACTTGGACATGTTTTCTCCAGTGGCTCGTCACTCTATTCTCTTAGTCCTACTTTCAGTTGCGGTGGTACGTGATTGACCTTTGTTTCAATTGGATGTTAAAAATACTTTTTGTATGAATATCTACATGAGGAGTTTACATGCAGCAACCTCCTGAGTTTGCTGATGAGGGGGAGTGTCGGCAGGTTTGTAGACTGCATAAGGAAATATATGGCCTTAAGCAAAGTCCAAGAACGTGGTTTCAGAAGCTCTCGGATCTGATTGAAAGGTAATGGTTCAAGAGGTCAAATGCATACCATCACTCTTTGTGCAAAGAACATTTAGAGATACAATTGTCATTATGGTCTATGTGGATGATATACTTGTTATAGGAGATGATGTGCAGGGGGTCAAGATGACAAAAGAATTCCTGGGTCGTCAGTTTGTTACCAAAGATCTTGGTACCCCTAAGGTATTTCTCAGGGTTGAAATTTGTTAGGAATGTGCATGGTCTTGTGATGGCCCGACAGAAGTATGTTACAGACATGCTTGTTGAGACATGCATGATTGGATGCCGATCATCTGCTACTCCTATGGACCCCACCATGAAGTTATATGATGATGATACAAATGAGGTCGGCAGAAGGAGATATAGAGAGATGGTGGGACAACTCCTCTATATTACTATTACTAGACCCACTATCTCCTTTGCAGTGAGTCGGGTGAGTCAATTCATGGAGCAGCCCCGACAGGCTCACATTGATGCTATATACATGATTTTGAGATATTTAAAATCTTCTCCATGTGCAGGATTACTATTTAGAAAAGGAGCAACTCTGACTGTGTCTGCATGTGTTGATGCATATTATGTTGGATGTCCTAAGGATAGGAAGTCTACTTCATGCTTCGTTGTGTTTGTTGGCAGTTCACTCATGTCTTGGAAAAGCAAGAAACAAACGGTGGTGGCTAGATCAAGTGTCGAATCTGAGTATAGGGCTATGGTCCAAGCAAGCACGGAAATGATGTGGGTTCGAGCAATGTTTGCAGATTTGCATATAAATGTACCTCTACTCATGCAGCCACATTGTGATAATCGGGTTGCTTTATTTATTACAAATAATCATGCATTCTATGAAAGAACTAAGCATATTGAGGTAGACTGCCACTATACTAGATATATTATTCAGAAGAGTTTGATTTCTACCTCTCATGTCAGCTTAGGAGAGAAAATAACAGATATCTTTATAAAGGCATTACTCAGGGGGCCATTTTCAGAAGTGTTCGTCCGAGCTGAGCATGGTCAATATCTATGCTCCATCTTGAGGTTGAGTGTAGAGATATTTCTATGTTCTTATGTACCTTTTTTTATTATTTTATTTCCTTATTTCTATCTTATGTAATTTACCCATAGGCCTCTCCTCCTCTCCTCTATATAAGAGAGCCTAGGGTTCCCAGGAATAAACAACTCGCTTGTTTTTCCCAACACTATACACATAACCCTCTATGCTTTCATAATTATGTGCTTAACCTTACATGATTATGAACTACACATAGAGCTTTAAATAGGGATGTCAGCGGGTCGGATTCGGAGCGGGTTATGGTATTCCCAAACCCATATCCATTTATAAAATCACTACCCAAACCCACCCATTTATTAAACGGGTACTTCTAAGCGGATACCCATATATCTATCGGGTATCCATGTACCCAACGGGTATCCATATATCCATGATATAACTAATCTTCAGTTAAGAAATGGTAGGTACTTCAATCAAGTCATACAGGTTCATCAACTATATGATATTCTAATCTCCCAAGTAGTAAAACTCCATCTGTGCTTATCATAGTAATTGAATATGACTAATACAATTCTGTTCAAAACTCGAGAAGGATATGAATTCAAAATAAAAAATATAATATCTGAAACTTTACACCATCACACAGTCACATTAAGTTCTAAGTCATCTACATAATCTTCAGTTAACAAAAAAATCAAGAATATGAAGTCAAGGTTTATTATTAGTACCTTTCAAAAATCTGTAGATGTTGAAGCTTGGAACCGCAAATGCACAAAGAATGCCTATAAATGCATCATGATAACATCCTAACGGCAATCCAACTGGGCGTGTTGTCGTCGATACCATATCCAAAATTCCAAATGCTCGTTTGGATTTTTTTTTGGAATGCAAAGTTTTGTGTTGAGACAACGAGACATGCTCTCTTCAAATTTATAAAGCAAAGACATCTTAACGGAATTCCCCTTTATTTAGTTGAACACGTGATTGGATTTGGCATGATTGTCATCCATATGTAGCATGAAATTAATGTATTCTTTAAATTCTAACGTGATTAATGGCCTAATGTGGCAATCCGATTTATATATAAAAGCTAACAAATAAGAATATAAGAATATTCATGTGTGAGTCAGCGAATCTATGATGATTAATTTGAAAGATGGGAACCATGGGATTAGGAAAGAGGCACAGTAAATCGAAAATCAAGGAATGGCATTGGTAATTAATGATGGATAAAATTGAGTGCTTATATTGTACATTTTTTAAAAATATTTGTATTTTAATTTTATTGAAACAGATAAATAGACATACGTATATAATCATTTATTTATATATTTAGCTAATGGGTTCGAGGCGGATTCGGGTTCGGATACCCATCGAGAAATCCCAAACCCGAACCCTAACCCGCATGTGTAATGGTTTTTAAACCCAGACCCATTTAAAATTAAATGGGATGGGTTTTGGGTACCTAAATGGAGCGGATTCGAGTCGGATACCAATAGGTACTCCCAAATTGACATCCCTAGCTTTGAATAAGTTAACCATTACATGGCATTACCTTGTGTTAGCTTCCGTTATTCTCGTCTATTATCTTTGATGTTTTCCATTAAAAAGTGACATTAGCCTGTAATTGTCACTCTTTTTTTAGTAAATCATACCCTCCCTTTTCCTTCCCCATTTCCACTCCCTCCATCTACCGGACTTCTTGTTCCCCTTCAAAGTTTCATAGTAAAGGTCAAGAAGAGCTCCTCCAATGATGTTTGGATCCACAGAGAAGAACAATGAAAGAACAGACAGACACCAATTATCAAACACCCAAACTCTACAAAGCCCAATAGATGGGTCATCTTCATAAGAAGAGCCGGGGGCAAAGGAGGATGTCGCTGAGGCGGAACTCGAAGATCCTTCGGACCAACATCACCTCCTACTGTCTTGCTGCCCCAGTATGTGCCAAGGTTGGTGTCAGTACAATGCGATCCCATCACCGTAAACATTGCACCGACGAAGATGGAGTTTATCATCGGTGACCCTGTCAGGATCCCACCTTGTAACTCGACTCCTAAGTGTGTGTCGTGATTCGTGATAGCCGACGAAGAATGCTGGATCTTCCCAAGCAGAAAGCTTTCAGAGGTAGATCAGACCCACCTGCCAAGGTTGCCACCATCGGCAATTAGAATGCCAAAAAGAGCATGGGTCTACCTCTGGATGCTGCGGCAGTGCTCGAGAGGCTAATGTTCATGAAGAAGCACAAGCAGCATCTGAAGGAGGTCAGGGACAATGAGATGTGGGATTGTTTGGATGAGGACCAGACGGACGAGAAGATCTCTCTTGCTCTGTTGTTGAGTTACTTTGGCCTGGGCCGGAGATGAAAGGCATGCTTTACCACTGTGCTATCATCCAGAAGGAGTGTAAGTTGTACAAAGATCTCATCCAGCAATGGATTCCCAATGGCTTCATCTTCCCGAGAGGAAAAAGAGAGCTTACGCTTATGGTTGATGAGATCTTTGACGACCTACTCGTCAGCGCACGGTGCGGCCACCCAGGTCTGGTGAGGTCGGAGGGGGAGGTGGGTTCCTTGGCATGATTGTTGGGTGGGGGGTGTCGGGGATTGTGGTGGCGGTGGCGAGAATCGTTCATGATGTTAGACAGAGTAATTATTCAAGGTTCTACGTGTAATTCAAATTATGGAAGATTCAACGCGTAATTATGAAGTTATAGATCATACATGTGTAAAAAAATCAATTCCTGATTCTATACAAAATTTGCATATTACAACATCTTCAAGTGACTCCAGAAATGCAACTAGATTCACATCCATTACAGTTAGTTCCTCACCAGTAATCCCCACACGAGCAAACCCCGTCCCTGATGCGGTGAAATCGGTTGGAGTCTCGCAGAATTATGGTTCGTCCATAGGCATTCGAGACGAGCTTGATTGCATTGTGACAATCTCCACAGACACGGAGGTTCTTGAATATCCGTATCGGTCGTGGAGGTGTCGTGCTTATCAGACCAAATGCGACAGCAATCTTTTCGCTGTGTTGGAAGAGATACTGCTCCTTGCACGCGTCATCTACCTCATGAAGGACGCAATTCAGATCCGGTATATATCCGATTCGCTTGATCTCTAATGCCATTTCTTCTAGTTTTGCATATACATCTCTGGTTCGAGGATGGTGCGTATCACCGACATGGAATTCGTGGATGCTGTTGTTTACCTCCATCCAGCTTAAGCCGGCTTCTTTTGTCAGGCACCTCTGCTTCATTCTGCTCCTTATTGTCGCCACATTGTCCCATTGCCCTGTCGATGCATACAAGTTAGAAAGCAGCACAAGCGCTGCTGGATCCTCTGGATCGAGCTCGAGGATTTCCCTTGCTGCCATTTCTCCAATTTCCATGTTTGAGTGAACTCTACATGCTCCAAGGATAGTTCTCCAAACTAGTACACCTGCCTCGAAAGGCATTGAATTGACAAGATCTACGGCCTCTTCAAGTTTGCCAGATCGACCCAATAGATCGACCATGCAAGCAAAGTGGTCCATCTTCGGCACGATACCATGATCCCTACTCATGGAATAGAAGTGCTCCCATCCTTCAGATATCCGACCTGCGTGACTGCAGGCTGTTAGGACGGCGACATACGTGATGTCATTTGGTTTACTGCCTGATTTGATCATTTTGTTGAATAACCGAAGAGCTCTGTCTGCATATCCATGTCTGGCAAAGCCCACAATCATCGACGTCCAGGAGATGATGTTCCTGTCCTCCATCTCATTGAAGGCTAGCCACGCTTCCTCGATGCACCCACATCTCGAATACATGGACACAAGTGCATTACTAACACCTTGATCCAGTCGATGCCCCGACTTGACTACCTGTCCATGTAACTGCTGCCCTCTATTTATCGATCCGATGCCAGCCGCAGCACTCAAAAGGCTGGCGAATGTGAATGCATCCACGCCATAATCCGAGCTCCCGATCCGTTGGAGGAGCTCAAATGCCTCGTTGCTGTCGGAATTCTTTACGTACCCATCAACGATGGTGTTGTACGATACCAGGTTCTTATCAAACAGGATATCGAAACCCTTTCGAGCTTCTTCCATCCTTCCAGACCTCGCAAACATGCTGACAAGAGAGTTTCCGACGCAGTTCACTGCTGCAAGTCCAGATTTCACCACATGGGCATAAACCTGCATCCCAACATCCGCATCCGAGAGATTTGCACATGCCTTGAGAACACTAGAGAATGTAAACTCGTTGGGTCGGATGCTTCCATTTACCATCTTGCAGAAGAGATCGACACCTTCACGATCCCTACCTCCATGAACATAACCAGTAATCACCGCTGTCCATGACATAACATTATGCAGCTTCATCCGATCGAAGACCTTCCTCGACTCACTCATTGACCCGTCGACAGAACACTTAGCATACATATCCACGAGGCTGCAGCCCACGCAAACATCGGAATCCAGACCCAGCCGGATCGCCAGAGAATGCATTTCCCGTCCGATCCTATACGAACCCAACTCGGTGCAAGCCGTGACGACGCTGCTCATGGAGAACTGGTCCGCCTCAACACCATGAATCATCGACTCCACGAACAAATCAACAGCAACTTCCGCGAGCCCCTGTTCCACGCACCTTGTCATCATCAGCGTCCAAGTTACTAAGTTTCTCTCAGGCATTTCATCAAAAACCTTCAAGGCAGACTCCAGATCCCCCGTCCTTGCAAACATATCTATCAGCGCGCAGCCTACGCACACACCCACACTAAAGTACCCGGTCTTAATCGCGATCCCGAACACGACCAATCCGATCCTTGCGAATTCCACGCTGCAGCAACCCTGGATCACACTGGAAAGGCAGTACTCGTTGGGCTCCCACCCCGTCTCCATCATCTCTGCGAACAACCGCAAGGCTGCCCGCTCCATGCCATTACTCACCAGCCCGGAGATCATCGCGCTCCACGACACCAGGTCCTTGTCGGTTCCCATCTCATCGAACAACTCCTGCGCGATCTCCCACTCCCCGCACTTGGAGTAGAGAGCCACAAGAGAGTTACGCACCACAGAGTCGAACTCGAGCTTGGATTCGAGCAGGCGATGGTGGATCATCTTCCCACGACGGAGATCGCGGCGGCGGATGCAGGACTTGAGGAGGACCGAGTAGGTGACAAGGTCGGGCGGGACACCTCTCAGGGGCATTTCATCGAGCAAGTGGAAGGCGTGGTCGATGCGACCATGGTCGAGGTAGCGGAGGAGGCGGTCCTTGAGGGGCTCTAGGAGGGGGTGTTTGCGGGCGGAGGAGACGGAGGGCGGTGTCTGGGAGAGGAGAAGTGGGGGTTTGGGGGAGAGGCAGAAGGTGTTCATGGCGGTCGGAGCTGTTTGCTGTGAATTAGGCGGGAGAGGTCGCCCCGTTAAAATAGTAGGACATTTACACCCATAATGCTCTGTTTTTTAGGGATTTTATCACTTGTGCTCCTCCGAGATCTCGCAATATCAGTTATACCCCCTATCTTTTTGGCAATATCAGTTGTGCTCCTCACTTCTTTCTCCGTCATTAGTTGTGCCCTTCCGTCAGATTGACCGTCAATGAGTTGATTTAACCATAGTTTTATAAACTTTGGTGCAGTTAAGAAGGGTATTATTGTCCAGAATTCTTCATCTTCTTCCTCCTCCATTTGCTCTCCTTCCTTCTCCATTTGTTCTGCAGCTGGGGAGGTTGGGTCGGGGAAGAGGGGCGGAGGTGGATCTCGGGGGAGGAGCTCGGGACGGAGTTCGAGCGGAGGACCTGGGAACTCCGTAACAAGCGGCTCTAGCCAAGCTGCCACCAAAGAGCTCCCCTCCGGCCCAGTAGATCCTGGTGCTTCTCGGGCAGCCCAAGGCCCTCAGCAGCCTGAGGACCTCCACCGCGGTCAAGGGGCACAAGCTCGAGCTTGCGATCGATGTACGACAAGTCTAACCATGCGGGACAGGGGGAGGCTCAGGGGGCGGGGCTTGCGGGACAGGGGCGGGGGGTTGGGTGCTCGGGGTGGCGCGGGGCAAGGGGAGGCCCAGGGGGCGGGGCTTGCGGGACAGGGGGGGTTGGGTGCTCGGGGCGGCGCGGGGCAAGGGGAGGCCCAGGGGGCGGGGGGCGGGGCTTGCGGGACAGGGCCGGGGGGGGGGGGGGGGGGTGGGTGCTCGGGGCGGAGGGAGCAGCTCTGGGCGGAGGGGAAGGTGTGGGGGTGGGGAAGGAGCTGGGGGCGGAATGGGGAGTAGCTCAGGTCGGAAGGGGGCCTGTTGGGGAAGAGGGAGGAGCTCAGGTCGGAGGGGCCTGCGGGGGAAGAGGGAGGAGCTCAGGCCGGAGGGGGCGTGCGGGGGAAGGAGGAGGAGCTCGGGGAGGAGTGGGAGGTGCTGTGGCGGAGGGAGAGGTGCTGGAGGAGGAGCAAGAGGCTGGGGAGGAGGACGGGGGTTGAGGAAGAGGATGGGGCTGATTGGGGATGGACTTTTCAATCTAGTTTTTAAAATGTAATTCCTGTTGTATCCCCAAAGTTAACGTCCGTTTGCATTCGGGATGGACGGTAACTAACTCGAGGGGCATAAGTGATAAAACGAAAAGAAGTGAGGGGCACAACTGATATTACCAAAAAGATAGGGGCATAAGTGAAATTGCAAGATCTCAGAGGGGCACAAGTGATAAAATCCCTTTTTTTAAAAGGATGATCCATGTAATCTCCGTGATTACGTACAGTATTGAAACCAGACCGAACCAACCATTAAACCGCACCCGGACCATCTAAATTTCCCGTTCGGTTTGATATTGAACAGTATTTTTGAGTTCAAAGTCCAGTTCAACGACGTTCAACGTACTAGTTCTTAACCAACGAATCCACGATAAATTCCAATTGCATATATACATATACATACATATATATATACATATATATATATATATGGGAAAAATGTGTATGCCCCTTAGGGGTAGCTAACTTAGCTCCCCCGTCCCTTTTTGACATAATGTTTTTATTTTTTTTGAAATCTAAAATCGTGTAAATTCATTATTAAATCTCTATATTATGATGTTAAAATTTCGTGCGAAACAGAGACTCCTACGACCTCCATCCAAACAGGATCGATTTAAAAAATCCTGTTACCGTTAAAAAATGACTGTCTGGATGCAGGGCGTAGGAGTCTCTGTTTCGCACGAAATTTTATTAGCATAATATAGGGATATAGTGATGAATATTCATGGAAGAAATTTTCAAAAAAAAATAAAAAAAGGGTGAAAATGGGGTGGGGGGGGGGCATGTTAGTTCCCCCTAGGGGGCAACCCCATTTATCCATATATATATAGTGAAAAGGGACGTTGCTACATGTAGCAGCCAACGTGGCTGCTACATGTGGCAGTTCCTTTAAATTTTTTTTATTTTTTTTTCAAAATTAAACCATACATATTCATCTATGTACCCCTCCTACATTGTATTAAAATTTCGTCAGAAACAGCGACTCCTATGGTCTCCATCTAGAACATATAATTTTAACGGTCTGAAATTTGTTGTAATCGACCTGTTCTAGATGGAGGGCATATGAGTCTCTGTTTCTGACGAAATTTTAATACAATGTAGGAGGAATATATAGATGAATATTCATGGTTTAATTTTGAAAAAAATAAAAAAATTTGGGAAAACTGCCACATGTAGCAGCCACGTTGGCTGCTACATATAGCAGCATCCCGAACCTCATATATATATATATATATATATATATATATATATATATATATATATATATGGGAAAATGGGGATGCTCCCTAGGGATAGCCAACATGGCTGCCTCCACCTCTATTTTTTGGCAATTTTTTTATTTTGTTGGAAAAATAAAATCATATATATTCATCCCTATATCCCTCCTACATACCATTCGAATTTCGTCAGACACATAGACTCCTACGACCTCCATCTATATGTCATTTTTTTAACAGTCGCAGGATTTTTTAAATCGACCATGTCTGAAAGGAGGCCGTAGGAGTCTCTGTTTCTGACGAAATTCGAATGACATATAGGAGGGATACATGGATGAATATACATGTCAATATTTTTCAAAAAAATAAAAAAATTGCCAAAAAATGGGGCGGGGCAGCTCCATCAAACCCATATATATATATATATATATATAATTCAAATAGGATGCAGTCCTTCCTGAGTTCAGGAAGGCCGCCCCCTTTTTTGTATAAAAACGAGCACTTTAGTAGAATACATATACAGTTTGTATTATAGGTGCACGTTATAGATACATAGCCGCATACAAAACTGTGTATTATAATATAGATATTAAAACTGCACATTATAATACAAAACCGTATATGTATTATATCAAAGTCATCCTGTTTTATACAAAAAAGAGGATGGCCTTCCTTAACTATGGAAGGACTGCGTCCTATTTGAAAGAAATCCTATATATATATATATATATATATATATATATATATATATATATAGGGGGCTTATCCAATGGGCCCTCTGCCCATTTGAGATGAGATGAGCCCACTCATTTTTTACCAATATTTTCCTTCATTTTGAGTTCAATGCTTTTTTATTTACAGTTGTTATATCATATTCTTACTATTAGTAACTATTTTCATATAAAGAAAATCTTAGATTCACATGAAATGGTCATTAGTAAGAATAAAAATGAGACTAGTAATACAAATAATAATACAATCATTTTGTATGAATTTAAGGTTTTTTTCCTGAAAATAGTTACTAGTAGTAAGAATATGATATAACACATGTAAATAAATACCTATTAAGCTCAAAATAATAGGAAATAATGGTAAAAAATGAGTGGGCTCATCTCATCTGAAATGGGCAGAGGGCTCATTGGATAATTTCCCTATATATATATAATATGGTAAAACGTATATGCTAACATGGAGCATACAACTTGACTAAGTCCTCCGTTTTAAAAAAAATTATCGTATTTTGTATAAAAATATTTGGATCACATATTATTATGATGTTGTCATTCAAATTTCGTAAAAAAAATAGACATTTATAATATATCCATGTGCAAAAGATCATTTTCTGTAATTCTCAATTCATGAAATTTTAATAGGCTTGATGGATAGGATATGACTCTAAGATTGAATAGAAATTCGAATGAGAATATCATGACAATAGATAATCAAAATACCTCTAAACGTTTTTAGAAAATACTTTGCTTTTTTTTAAAAAAAAAGAAAGGAGCTGAATTGTATATTCCGTGGTAACATATTCTTTTTACACATGCGCGTGTGCGCGCACACACATATATAGTATGTAATATTTGACTCTGTATGTGCAATTATACGGGGAAAATGGGGTTGCACACTGTAAGGGGACTAAATTGGCTCCCTCCGTCTAATTTTCTCTATATTTTTTTATTTTTTTTGAAAAATAAATTCGTGAAAATTCATCACTACATCTTTATATTATGTCGTTCAAGTTTTTTGAGAAATAAAAACTCCTACAGCCTATGTCTAGGCGATCATTTTTAATGGTAGTAGAATTATTGAAATTGACCCTATCTGGATGGAGGCCATGGGAGTATGTGCTTCACACGAAATTTTAGTGGTATAATATAATGATATAATAATGAAAATCTACGGAAGTATTTTTCAAAAAAATAAAAAATATGAGGAAAATGGAGTGGATGGAGCCAAGTTAGCTCCTCCTTGGGGACAACCCCATTTTACCCATATTACATACGCACTTTAATAACTATGTGTAGAAGTAGGGTGGAGCATTGGGCCGAGTCGGCTTGGACCCGACACGCAAAAGGTCGGGCCCGCTCCGAACTTGATGTATAAATGAGTCGGACCCGTGCCTTCATATTTCAAAAATATCATGCTCAGGTCGGGTCGGACATGAACCCGAAGTACGAATGGACGGGACCTGAGCCCTCATATTTTAAAATATCACGCTCAGGTCATATGCTACCATCTTTTAATAGTTTATAATCTAACAAACTTTTACAATATGCTATTAATAAATTAAATTCCATCACAATTCGATCAGATGGAAAAGAATTCTGCAAAATATTTTCAGATTTCAACATACAACGATCCACACGTAAATCATATTATAACCAAATTGGGGACATAAATTTATACTCACAATACATCCAATATTTCCTTCGTCCATGAATAGTAATATTATATCATGACAATACATCCAATATTCATGTATTATGGATGAATTATATCATAACAATAAATTAGAATCAAATTGTAACTTTATGGAAGCAAAATGGGTGTGGGTTGAACCTGGCCCGAACCCAAGCCCAGCCCGATTCCGTGGGCATTGGGTCGGATCCGAGTCCTTAGTTTGCTAAAAAAAAGCGGACCTCAACCCAACCCAAAGCCTATGAAAATTTGATGAGCTCGAGTCAAACTTTTTCGAGTTGGACTAGGTCGAGCTCAATGCTCCACCCTAAGTAAGAGTATATATTTGTTACATTATAAATATCTAGATGATGGGAAGTATGCACACTGGTGCATGTAATTTTACATGCACCGAGACCTATATCTCCCACATTTTTTACTTTTTTGGAAAATATCACTGTGTATATTCATCTATATATCTCTCCAATATACCATTCAAATTTCGTCAGAAACAGAGATCCTTGTGCCTTCCATCTAAAACAGGTCCGAGCTCCACTTGCTCTACCCCTAAACCGGTGAACCACCTTACATCGCTTCGGCTATCTCCGTCTAACCCCCCTGCAGGTACATTGTCAATGGTCGGTGCTTCTTACCTTGCTCCATTCTAGAAGCCCCACGTCAATGAGGGTGCATCGTCGTGTTACCTCAGGATGCTCCGCAGCTTCCTCTTCCGTCCAGTATCTTTGCCAGCCTTCTCGGAACCTTCCCCGACCTTTTGCATGAGTGTTGGATGGCAGAGGAGCTCAAGGGGGCTCGTCGGAGCCGCCCCTTCATCGTCGCTTTTGAGGGAGACAATGGTGGAGTAAAAAGCTACATGTACCGCCCGATCTTCTTGATGGGACGGTCCTCGTCATGCACCATCCTCGGACCCCACTTCTGGAGCTTTGGTGGAGCCTAAGTAGGGTTGAGCATTGGGCCGGGTCAACCCGGCCCGATCCGAAATCCGACCCGCTTAGCCCGATCCGAACCCGAGTCCGAACTTGAAATGGGCCGGGCTCGGGTCCTTTTTTAGGCCCAATTGCAATTTCGAGCCGGGCTCGGGCCCTATAGGGCCCAAACCTGTAAAGCCCGATAGCCCGAACCCTATATATATAGTAAGATTGGTAGCATGCAACACTAACAAAGATAAATTATATACCATTTAAAATTATGAAATACATGTTTCATATTGCATTTATTTGTTACCTTTGTATTGATATCATATGCTAAGACTAGAAGGTTACTGTTGCTTATCTTTGCCACAAGGTTCTAATAAAGAAGAACATTCGTCATCTTAATGTTATTTCCAAACAATCCGGGAACTATTCCAATATGCATTCGCTATGAGACTGTATGTTGTGCTTCATTAACATAGGTTTTACAAACTCGTATCAAATACATATAATGATATTTCAGATGCAAAATATGCATCTATTTTTAAATGCATTTGAGATAAATGTTGGTGCATCTAAATGGGCCGGCCCGATCCGAGCCCGACCCAATAATCTTCGGGTCGGTTTCGGGTTTGGGCCTATATTTTTAAAAATAAACGGGCCTTGGGCCCGGCCCGTTAGCCCATATATCAAAATGAGTTTGGGCCGGTCCAAGGCAAACCCGGCCCGAACCCGGCCCATGCTCAACCCTAAGCCAAAGCAAGGACGAAGCATTGCGACATGACATGTACTCCGAACCTATAGCCGACCCTTGCCGCCTCCCGAGCCTGATCCGCGCACATGCCATGTGTGTGCAGGCAGGGTATTTTGCATCCATGCCTTGAATCCTTTCAATAATTGCATATAGGTACTCCTAGGCATGTGTGTCTCACGTACCGTGCATGGTAAATTATGAAGGGGCCCAACTGATTTTTAAATATTATATTTATGCCTCTCTAAAGGACTTAAATGCAAATTTTATCTTCATATTTTTATTACAATTATGCCCTCACACTCTTGTATTCATAATTTGAGCCTATGAACTCCAAATTCAATGATTTGAGCTTCATTGTATTGATAATTTTATTCTCTTTGTGATGGCATCATTGTTTAATTGATTTGATATTTTATTTGACAAGCTAAGTTCTAGGTAGTTATTATGTCATTTGCTCCTCATTTTTATGCCATTATTAGAGCTGTGAAATATATTTATGCTTCAATTGATATTGAAAATGGAACTATTTTTATTGCTCAATTATATGGCTATTTTAATGAGACAATTGCTTGCATATTAACTCTGTTAGCATGGATCATATTGTATAGTCGGTTGCATTATCTTTTTAAATTGCTAAAAGAGCATATTTCTCCACATGCATTGCATTGCATTGAACATCGCATTGCATTTATTCTGCATAGAATTAAAAAAACAAAAAAACATGATATGTGTTCATTATACATTGCATTGTGTTACATCATGGTGCCACTTATAAAATATTTAAAAATCAATAAAAAATGTGTTTTCTTTCCATGCACCTCGTGCACAGTTATCATTACACCATTCGTTTTGCACGATCATTTTATGCATCATTGTCTGCATTGTTCGTGTGCATTCTGTCTGCATAGACCTAGATCATTGAACTTAATCGCTCGTTTTTAATCATTAATTTTCGATTAATCAACTTGGAGGCTTGTGTCCCTGTGTTCTGCCTCGGTATGCTTGCCAAGTAAAAATTCATCATCATATATTCAAGCTTGTGATCGATTCTGCTTAGATCCCAAATATCCTCATGTTGTACGATAAAAATGACTTATTAAATAGGCGATTTGCAGTTTATCAGATGCCTTCGTTATCAGAGACACAACTCATCTTTGTTGTATTTTTTTATTTTAATGCATTAATTTAAGTTGGTTATTTTCAAACATTTAGGTCTTCATGATGTGTTTATTTTGCATCATTTTTTGTTGATTAGATTTCTTGATGTATTTCTGATGAGTTTCTTTTGTGGCAAGGCCTGTGGAGATGGAGGACGCTCGATCGACATGGAGACGTGGAGTTTGGAGCTCCCACGTGAGGAGCCGCAAAAGAAATTATGAAGAAATCGAGGAGTTTAATTGGCAATGCGTTTCATTTCATTTTTTTATATATGTGTAATGATCACATTTCCAACGATCATCGTTCGAGGGCCCGCATGTGTACACGAACTTGGACATTGCACGTGTTGTGTGGAGCATGTTTCATCTAGTACGGGTGGGGCTTCACTTGAGTAGTCGAACTTAAGATTAGGCATGCAGCTCTACGAGCATCCCCTTTCAAATATCATGTACTTGATTCATAGGTTAGGAAATATAATAAGGATCATGGAGAATTCACTTCTTCTCCTTGATTCATTGAACACACTTCAACATCAAACTATTTAGCCAAAAATTAACTCAAATTCTTCCCGCTAATAGTATCATAGTTTAGGTATGGTTTCCTCGACTTGCATTCATATAGTATTAAAATTTTATATAGTTTTGTATGTGCATAGAGAATGCATGAGGCACTGTAAGTTTCTCTCTCAAGAATGTGTCATTGTTTTCTCGAATGGATTGGATTTTTCAATCTTCCTCTTGATTTATCACTTAGGATATTAAAGAAATTTGGGCATGGTTGTTAGACGGTGATTGCATGATCTATGCGCACACTAAAGCAGTGTTAACCTAAAGCATAAAGTTGAGACTATTAATGAAAGTCGATACAAATAAAATAGAGTAAAATGAACCTTGGATTATGGGAGAGCAATACCCACATTGTACGTAACTTATGATTGAATGTTGAGAGGTGATGATGTATCCCTATGATAATGCCTAGAACATATCTTTAAATCATGTGTAATAAACTTGAATTTTTGGATGATCATTAACTAAAATAGACAAGATAATTTGGTTGAACCTTTATGACCATCAAGTGTAAAGTTGGTGAAATCATGGGTATTATTGTTTGCTTGGTTGATCCTGGTGTTGTTTGTCGCACAACCTTCCCGTGACCCTAGTTGTTCCATCCTCGTCTCCATAGATTCACTCATAAATGGAGATTCAATCATTTTTGTAAATCCACTCACCTTTTAACCCTAAATAATACGTTGGTTCCCCAACATTCGTTCTCCATCCAGATACTTAGATTGTTTTTCAGCCTAAGTGTTGGGGGAACCTTGCACATTCTTTGAGTATTCACCTCGGGTCCCTCCATCCTCATTGCATATTTCTCTACTTAGGCTCTTCTCATCCTATGTATAGGAGAGGCTCGAGCCCCGATAACCTTCTCTCCACTCAATTGACCCCTTGCTGCATTTATCTCCTTGTACTTAGGTTATTCTTAACCTAAGTATAGATGGAACTCCCAAATCAGTTCTTGTATGCTCTCTTATATTCCGGCATGAGCTATGCCTTCATATCACTTTTGTGCTATGAGGACATATCAAAAGCTAAGTATAGGGGTTTACAATGTATACTTCATATATACTTTAGTCATAGCTCATATGTTGAAATTTTTGAAAATTTTTGAAAAATCTTGGGGCTAAGGTATATTATTTTGAACCGATTTTCATAAAATTATTTGGAAAAGCTTTGTAAATTCTTTCTAATTTGTGCAACACTATTTTGAAAAATATTTGATAATAGTTTGAAAAATGGATCGTTTGAAAAATGTTTTGAAAATCTATATATTACTTGACATGGTTTAAAAAATAGTTTCAAAATTCTTTCGAAAATAAGTGATTAAATGAGACTAATCACTGTGTTCTCTAACCTTATTAAAAATTCCACAAAAATCTAAAAAATTAAAAACTTTTCTTTAGCAAATATTTTGACTACTGAGCTTCCAAAAGAGTATCTACTTCTCAGCAAGGGAACTACGGTATCCCTTAGCAGAATGGGTGATTAAAAGACAATGCGAATGACACCATCTTTAAGTGATATTGGTAGTCGTCTAACAGTTCGTACTTACACTCATACTAGCTGGAAGTGGATGCAACTATTCATATGAGCTTTGGCTTGTCATTATTGCTCTTCAGAAGCCAAAAAATCCATAAAAATAGCAAAAATTCAAAAATCACTAAACTTTGGAGTTGGTGTATCCCTGAGACACTATTACTTAAGGCTTGAGGAGTTAAGGACAATTGATTTTTGAGGTCTTGAGAATTTGAGTTAACCAACCTTTGTCATCAAGGTTTGTAACTTAATAATCCACACTTTCCTATTTGAATGGTATGAGTGCTATATTGCACTCTTAATCTCTACCTTCTAAGAATATGATTAGCACATCACTTTCACAACTGCATAAATGATGAGATGATTTGAGTTATCACTTGAGAGACTAGGACTAGAGATTTGAGTATAGATCCGATTTAATGATGTCGAGAATAGGATAAAGTCTATGAAGGCTTCATGAAACCTGAGTATCAGCCCCCTAGCTAGTGTGTATACACATTATCATGCTATTGTTTGATATTGACCCAGATTCCAGGGTTTAATGAAACTAAATAATTGTTGATCAATGTGTACCAACTTGATAAAAGTAGAGGAGCTAGCCTACCAAAAGAAAAGAAAAGAAATATGAATGAAAAAAATCTCTCAAATGCAAAGTCAAATACAAAAGAGATTTAATCCAAGGAGAGCGCTCTCAACCATTACAAAGTGTCCAATTGGACCAAAGCTAATTAGGATCAATGAGCCAGGCTGGTGCCTCAAAAAGGGTTATGCATCGTAAGTGATAAAAATCTGAATTTAAGTATAATAGATACTTAAAGAAGACAGACCCTGGTATACTCTTAGGAAAATAAGTACAGACAACTCATCAACTCTTGATGAACACATTGACTAACAAACAAAAAAATACATGTGTTGAGTAATAAGGCACTTGATAGGACACTTGTTCCAATGTGAGGGAGAGAAGAAAATACACAAACCTATGCCCTCCATCATACGTCTTCCATATACATTTTCAAGTCTGACAAATTAACAAGACGGTGGATTGAACAGAAGAACTGAGTTATTCCCTAGTGTTGAGTATGAGGTCTAGAGGAGAGTCTCATGAACTGGGTTCTTAGGTGACATCTCAACTCGACTTGTGATTGCAGTACAGTAAACGTCATAGCTTTATTGTATATGTACAAGCAGAGAGTCTGATAATTAGAGAAGTTAGATTCCTTTTGATTAGAGTGTTAGTATCACTCAAATCATGGGTCCTTGATGAATTAAGCCTTGAAAATTTTACATGCATTGTCAGTGGTTAGTCTGACTTCTTTATTCTCTAGATGCTCAAGGACAAGCATAGTTTAGGTATATGGGGGGTGATGAATCTCGGATTTATCATCACTATAGTCCTTAATTATCCTCTGCTCATGAACAAATCAATAAAAGTCATCAATATTTCAGCTTTATTAAAAATTGACCCTCATCATATAAATATCCCTACTTATTGTATAAAATTTAATCCCATTTATTTCTTTATTTTTATTATTTTATTTCTTATTAAAAACTCTAAAAATCGATTAAATATTGTAGATATTTATTTTTAAATAAAATAAAAAAATAAAAAAATCACAAAATAATTAAAATACAATATTATTATCTAATAAAAAACTCTCCAATTTTTATGTTGTTTATTTAATCTCTTTTGACTTTTTGTCCAACATGAAACTTGTAAACTCCTCAAGATCTACAACGTTCATGTTTTGACTTTTTCCTAATTCTTCTTCCTTTTATTTCTTTTGTATTTTTTCTTATTTTCTGAATAAAGTGATTGGGTAATGCAACGCTCTCTGGAGCCGCCAAGCGACCCCTTCTCCCCACGCCACTCTCCTATTCTCTCCGCCCTTGGATCTCCTCCCCTTGCTTTAAATAGTCACTCACACTCGTCAACACCCACAGACCTTGGATCTCCTCCCCAGATGTGATCCTCATTGTCTCTTCTCGCCTTTACCTCACCCATTGGATGGCTTCATATCCAATGGATCTGCCTCCTCTACTTAGCCTCTCCCTTTCCCACCGCTGGATCCCGCTACCAGACTCCATCTCCACCGTCCCCCTCCTCTCCTCTTTCCACCCTCGGATCAGATCATTAGATCTGATAACCACAACTTGTTGGTGCCCAGCTCCTGACCATTAGATCATCCAATCCAAAGGTTCAAACCCTTCTCCTACCTTCGGTCGCAACCCCCCCCCCCCCCCCCTACATCCCTCTCTCCCACGTTCCCCTCGCCATCCACTCCTCCCCTTCCATTTCTGGAGCCTTCACCTCATTGCCTCACCACTCACTAAAACTGTTCCCATGATGCCCTAACTCCCCCGTCCTTCGTATGACCATCAATGCCACGAACCTCACCCTAGAACCCTCCAACCGGTCGTTACATTCACTCATTCCATCTTCTGTAACGGCCGGAGCTCCACCCTTAAATACCCCTCCTCCGGCCAGATAACACCTTCTCCGCTAGTTCAGAGATATAGGCATAGCCACCCTCCGCCTCCCTGTGAAAGACGGAGGCCGGATTTAAAGGCGACGATGGTCGCTCCACCTAGGTGTGACCCATGGTATGCATACCATGTCACGGTGGATCCACCACCATTTTGAGTCCCATGCTCCGACCGAGCATGTAGAGAAATGACTGGAAGCTTCGAAGGAGCCTCTACCTAGACCACAACCTCTATTTTGACTCCTTCAATCTTCTAGGTAAGCTCCTTTCTCCTTTGACCTTTTTTCTTCCATTTAATTAGGATAAACTCGACACCTTCACCTATCATTGACCATCTCTCAAGCTCTGCCACACATCCCTTACCTTCGCGCAAAGTTCTGATCATCTCCCTCCCACCTCTGCTACCCCATCCACTCCATGCATCTTCCTCCGTCGGAGGCGGAGAAGGACCTGCTCCGGCTCCACTTGCTCCACCCCTAAGTCGGCCAACCATCTCACATCACTTCAATTATCTCCACCTAACCCCCCGACATGTACAACATCAATGGTTGGAGCTTCTTCCCTTGATCCATTCTAGAAGCTCCATGCCGGCGTGGGTGCATAACTGTGTTACCTTAGGCCGCTCTGCAACTTCCTCTTCCGTCCAGTATCTTTGCCAACCTTCTCGCAAGTTTCCCCGACCTACCGCATGAGAGTTGGATGGCAGAGGACATCATGGGGCTCATCGGAGCCCCACCTTTGTTGTCACGTCGTAGGGGCATTGCGGAGTAAAACCTACAGGTACTGCCCAATCATCCTGATCAGACAGTCCGCATCGTGCGCCAGCCTCGGATCCATACATGGAGCTTCGGTGGAGCCAAAGCAAGGACTAAACATTGGGACACGACACGTGTCCTAAATCCCGAACCTGTAGCAGACCCTTGCTACCATCCGAGCATGTCCTACGCATGTGCCATGCGCATGCAGGCTAGGCATTTTGCATCCATGCCCTAAATCCTTTCAATAATTGCATATAGATCCTTGCAGGCGCAAGTGCCTCACGTTTCGTGCTTGAGAAATTTATGAAGGGGCCCAATCAATTTTTAAATATTATATTTATGCCCCTCCGAAGGGCTTCAATGTAACTTTTAGCCATTTTATCTTCATATTTTTATTACAATTATGTCCTTGCACTCTTTTATTCATAACTTGCGCATATGAACTCCAAATTCAATGATTTCAATTTCATTGTGTTGCTATTTTTTTCTCTTCCCGATGGCATTATTATTTAATTGATTTGACATCTTATTCAACATGTTAAATTCTAGATATTTATTGTATCATTTGCTCCTCATTTTTATGCCATTATTAAAGATGTGAAATATCTCCGTGCTTCAATTGATATTGATATTGGAACCATATTTACTGCTCAATAATATGATTATTTTAAGGGGATAATTGCTTGCATATTAATTTTGTTACATGCATCAAATTGTATAGTTAATTGCATTATCTTTTTAAATTGCTAAAAAAACAAAAAAATGCATATTTCTCCACATGCATTGCATTTTATTGTACATTGCATTGCATTTATTATGCATACAATTAAAAATAAAAAAATAAATATACATGTTCATTATACATTGCATTGTGTTGCATCATGTGCCACTTATAAAGTGTTTAAAAATCAATAAAAAATATGTTTTCTTCACATGCACGTCGTGCACCATTGTCATTATGCCATTCTTTTTGCATGATCATTTTACGCATCATTGTCTACATTATTCGTGTGCATTCTCTCTACATGAGAAGACCTAGATCATCGAATCTAATCCCTCATTTTTAATCATTAATTTTCGATTAATCAATTTGGAGGCTCATGTCCCTGTATTCGACCTTGATATGCTCGCCAAGTAAAATTCATCGCCACATATTCAAGTTTGTGGTTGATTTTATTTAGATCCAAAATCGCCTCTTGTGCTACGTTAAAAATGATTTGTTAAAGAGATGATTTTATGGTTTGTCAATACTATGTCATTTAGAGATGGGATGAGATCCAATTCCAACCACCAGATTTCAATCTCCAAAAAATTAGGAACTGTATTCGTAATGGAAAGAAAATAAATTTGGAAATTATAAGCATTTCCAAAAATATTATATGTTTAGGGAAAGAGGAAGGCATGGGAATACAATTCCAAAGGTTTCTGAAATGGGATTAAATATTGCGAAGAGATTGTTGAGAAATACTAAACATATTCAAGGATTATTGATGAAATGTAGAGAAATTAGAATCAAAGATTTATTGAAACTATAAGTTACCGGTAACTTCATATAAGTTATCAAAGCTATGATATCACTTATAGAAGCTTTGATGTATTACCGAAGTCGTCTATAGAGTTAGTTTGCTAAAGCTATAATATCATATTTACATGTAACTTCATATGAGTTACTAAAGCAGTGATACTAAGTAAAGATTGAATATTTATTACTAAAGCAATCCATAGAGTTTGTATTTACTTGTAACTTCATATTATTTAGTAAAGCTATGATATCGTATTTACTTTATTTCACATAACTTACTAAAGCTATGATATCACTTACTAAAGATTGAATATTAATTACTAGACCAATCTAAATTGTTTGCATTTACTTGTAACTTCATATAAGTTATTAAAGATATAATATCACTTACTGAAACTTGGATATATATATATATATATACTACTTAAGTCGTCTATAGAGTTCGTACTTTTTTGAAACATCATATACTTTATCAAAGTTATAATATCTTTTACGGAGGCTTGTATTTTTATTACTGAAGTCATTAGAGATCACTTATTAATAAACCATGTTCACTTCATCTATAAATGGCACAGGGGCCATCGGATAAGCCCTACATATAGGGAGGGATAAATGTATATGCTACTAGGGAGTAGCTAACCAACTATTGGCATGATGTTGTCATTCAAGTTTCAGCTTTTTATGAGATTCCTACCACATCCATCAAGTTTAACAAATTTGATGATCTCAAAATTGATGAAGTTGACCCCTCCAAATGGACATGTTAGGAGTACCTATTTTTTATTAAATGTGAATGACAACACCATGACTATAGGTGATTTAAATTTAAAATTGAATTTAAAAAAAATATCACAAAAATTAGGAAAACGGTGGGAGTAGCAAAATTAGCTACTCCCCGATAACATATACATTTTGCACATATATAATATATCCATATATGAGTGCATGCACGTGCATGCGTGTGTGGGCATGTATGGATTTAGATATATTTTAAACATATGTAACATTATTTTTTTCCTTCATTCTACATTGATATGATTGTTATGAAATAGGCACACAGTGTTATTTATATCAAGCATAATCTTTAAGATAATCAATATTGTAGAAAATCTATTTTTTAAGGAAATGACAACATATTTATCTTATCCATCAATATTTACATCCATATTTAAAAAACATATGTGTATACCTTATCTTATCGTTCGCATATGTAGATGCATGCTAAATTTTGTCTTTGGTTGTACTAAATACCACGGCCACCAAGGTCATGCATTTTGTTTTTCTTTGTGGTTTGCACTTGCCTGTTGGGCCCTATGCATTATGAACCTTACTTTTTTTTTAATGAGTGGAAATTTGATCGTTTGTCAAAAAAAAAGATGCATGGTAATTTTATAATATCCAAATAAGTGACCATTAAGATATCGTGCTACCATTTTTTTATGTTAAAGACAGTATATATAGTTACCATTGTATTGACTTTCTGCGATATAGACAATGGTATATATCATACTAATGTGCCATTGTATGGACGTATTCACATGCATGTTGCGTATGTATGTATGCATGCAGAATCAGGCCTTGGCAGTTCTGTGGGGACTTTGGTTAGCACACAATAGTTGTGTTTTCCGCTCCGAGAGATTCTATGTAGAGAATGCGAGAATGTGTCTCACTTGGGAGTCTTGGCTCTTGTAATGCTTTTTAGTAAGTTATAATATAGTGGGGCGGCCATTAAAAAAGGTATATGAATGTGTATCATCTAGCATACCTTGTTACATTAGCATTACCGACTCCATTAAGCTTGCCGCCGCAGATCTCAACAGTTGCACCTACTTCTCGAAATCCTGCTTCCAACTACTGAACATGTTTGGGGAAAAAACATGGATATGATACTCAAAAGGCCTGCAGTTATTCTTGTCCCTAAAGACGAGATGTCTCAACACCAACAACTATTCCTTCGCTCCCTCTAAGCATAATCTCCTTTTGTATCACATTAGATCTATCTGGTACCGATGCTATAATAATATGTCACCATGCATAACTCTGTCGTCGCGCAAAATTGGATCGATAGACATGTGCCAAGGACTTTGGGTCTTTCCGCCATGAAATCACAGTAGTACAAGATTATGACTGGATGAGAGTTTATACACATAATCAAGATGGATCAAGGGTCAGTATGCGTAAAAAAGAATGTATGAAACAATAAAGATTAAGGCTAAGTAGAAGGTTCATATCTAATCTCAATGCATAATTTCAATACATAGACAACAAAAGTCGATACAAGAGCCCGGAAAATACCAACTTATTCTTCTTTCCTCCATGCTGTAAACAAAATGGAATCTAGGTATTGATAGTGAAAGAAGGGCTCATTCTTTCCCCATACATGTTGATATTCTAAAGAAACTAAAAGTTTTGGATTAAATAATCAAAAGTAATGAAAGGAGCATGAGATGAATGTATTCATTAGCATCCTCGTATGTACATGAATGGAAAGATGTTGACATAGACTTTGACAATTATATGAAAAAAAATATAAATACTTCTATCTTTGCCTGTAACCAATATCGGAATCTTGTCACATTAGCTGCAGCTCATGCGACCTTGTATCTTGTACTTATCTCCCACCCTTTTTGTATAGAACATCGATTACACTCTGCAAGACATGGAAACATAATACAAATGTCAGCTTTCTGGCTGACCATTTTCAGAACATATATGTACAGCCTATTCTATTCAAGACAAGGTTTTAAAAATCATAACAATAAAAAAACAAGAAAATTACAAAATGAAGATAAGAAAACTTCGTCGAACTTCCTTGACCTCTCTTGGAGTGCTCATGACCCAAATTTGCACTGAGACACAAGTAGGCCTTCGGTCATAACAAATATACTGAAAAGACTTAACAACTTCTAGAAAAGTCTAATAGGGTGGCTTTAGAAGATGTGTACAAGCTCGTAATGAAGGGAGCAATCTAGCTAGTGAAGGATAATGATGGTCCAACTGTTCCTTGGGATCTGAATATGTATCGAAGAAGGGTGATTGAAGAAGTTTGCACAAGGATGGAGATTTCTAGAATGGGAACTGAGAGAGTACGATGCAAGGTGCTTCAGCGAAATGAGCAATTTGAATGGCACTGGTTAAAGCAGTTCATGCAGTTGAACCGACCTTCGAGCACTATAATCATATTTGGGCATCACCCTCACAACCAGATGAACCGATCCCATTCTAGCTACCCAATACACTATTTAGAAACTGTGACCTCGGGGGACAAGAAATTAGAAAGTTTTCAACAAAATAAAGAAAATTTACCTAATGCAACACCCAATGAAAAAAAATAGGAAGAGCTCAGAATTCAAACTTTCAAAATATGAAAAGGATTTTGGTAAATTATTAGTTAACTAAAACCTACCATTCCTAAGCCATGAAGAAAGGAAGGGACAATTTTGAATACAAAAGTTTTTTTGTAGTACGCGCGGAGTATGCATGTTTCAAATGAGAAACATGCAGCACGGAAAACCCCGCCCTTTCTCCATTTATGCCAAAGAAATTACCTGGTAATATTTGAGAAGCTGAGGCCTCTTTTTCTTGTATGTCGGAGTAATTAGATCGCGCTCCATGTCAAATGGGACTGGTTCAAGGTGAATAGCCTTCAAGAACTCGAAACCTTTCAACTGTTCCACATTAAGACATGAAGAGATTGAGAAGAGTTTCACAGAAAACATGTATTTTTTTCTTGGATGGGAAAATATAAAATTGTGAAGCCTTCTCCCACTATAAGTAGGGTCGGCTATATGGATTCTTGCAAATCCATGTTAAGATTCGACTATTTTTTTACACTGGTTGTCGACTATTTTTTTCTTGGACGGGAAAATATAAGGGGAAAAAAGAGACTTCATGGCAAGTTGGCAACTAACCTTCTTCTCTTTTCCAGTCTTTGTTAGTTCTGCAAGAATGTGTTCCTTGACTTTAGGATTCTCGCAAATAGCACCAAAATCACCCGTTACCCCATTTTCTGCGGCCCAATGCTCAAGAGCTTGTTTGTTTGGATTGACAACAGCAACAAGATAAGATTCAAAGCTGTTCCCGTACACCCAAATCTGATTCATATCATAAAATAGTTACTAACTATACACGAAACTAGACATAGAAGTTAAAACAAAATATTCAAAAACTATCGATAGTAGCTGCAAAGAGTTTTAATCTTCCAAAGGATTATTATTGCAATTTGTTATCATCATTCAAACTCTGTGCATCTTATAAAAATCTACTATTTACTATAGTTTGAAAAGCTAATTTACTATTCAACTATAGGAATAATGATATCATTGAGGACTACTTACTATCGCTTCAGACCAAGCAACTTTACTAAGATAACTAACGGTCCTCTCACAAGACAATACTGAAATCTAGTAGTAACCCACAGACAAGGCTCGCAGCTGGAATATATGAATAAAACCATGTGATTGAAACATGCATGAAATAGTACAAGAAACCAAGGGCCCCAGGTTTCATGTTAGCAAGGTATAAAAAATGTCTTGTGATTCTATTTGGGCTAATGGTCCAACCAAGTTAGATCAAGAAAAAGAATTAAAGATTTTGTCTGGCCAAGCGTATAAGCCATACAGCATCGATTCCATGAGTAGAACCATAAATATTTTCCAGATTTTCAACAGCAACATATTCTCCTTGAGAAAGCTTAAATATATTCTTCTTTCTGTCAATGATTTTCAGACTCCCATTGGACTGCCATTCACCAATATCCCCTGCACATTGCAATAGGAATTAAGTAACATGCAGAGAATCAAGCAGAAGAATGAATGAAAGATGATTAAAAAAGACCATAGCTCGTTTCTAGAATAATGTCCAGAAGTCTCTGGAAAATAAACCAATAAAGTTGCTGAGACTAAAAAAGAACAGTGTTCCTAGAACAATCAGCTCAAACGTATAAATAGCATACAACCATTTATATTAGTTTCATACACAGTTCTAATGTACTTCGGGTAGGATGGGAAAGGGCTTCAAAAAAATCAATGAGCGACTATTGTTGTAGACAGAATTTGAGAAGAATATTTTTAAAGTCGGAATTCAAAACAACGCTACTAAGAAATAATATATTAACATGGAAGCCATGGGTACAACCACTACACAATGACAACATGGCCACCAATTAACGACAGAAGCAAGTTCTAGGCCCAGGAAGGGAATCTCACAAAAAGTTGGACAGTTTTAAATCTGAAACCCAACTCAGGCTGGAGTATGAGAACAACTCTGGATGGTTAATGGCTTGATGCCACTAGAATACGATCCGAATCGTTTTTTCCAAAAAAAAGAGAATTCTTACATAATTATCTGGTCTATTATGTAAGTACCACAACTAATCAGAGGAAAGCAACTTAACCATTCTAAAAATGATGTCACAACCTTAAGAGAGGGGATATACTAGTGACTTTGGTCAAAGAATGTGGCAGTAAAATAAGTATCCGTGCGGACTAAAGTTAACTTTGGGGGTTTCAATTCTTGCTATAGTTGATAAGAAGATAATCATGCGGTGTTTGCATAGCATTGTCTCAATACTAACAGCAGATACTGTATTGACTATTAAGATAAATAAATATATATCATGCAACAAAAAATGATTGCAGTATAACAAAAATCCCTGACTCTTATCCAATCAACTAGATTAACTTTATTTAAAGCCCCAAAGTTCAAGAAAAGACCAGTTAAATGAGTAATACATGTACACACATTATCCCTTGAACAATATGGGTTTCGAAAAAATGCAAGATGTATAGTAAAAAGAACTGGATTGTCAATTATAAAAAATACACACACAGAAGGTGAACATGATCTTCAAGGATTATATCTCATGATTTACAGAAGTAAAAGTTGCTAAATGCAGAAAGCCTTACCACTCAAACAACCAAGTTTCAACTTTTACCTATCTTAAAAAGTTATTGGTATTGTTTAGAGAAATGTAAATGGCATACCTGTATGAAACCATCCATCAATCAAGACTTCTTTAGTGAGATCTTCCCTTTTGTAATATCCAGAAAATAAGGTCTTCCCTCTAACACAGATCTCACCCCTAGGTACAGTAGCCAGGGCATCATACCCCATCTCAGGAACAGATTCCAGACGTGCATCCACATTTGGGACTGGAGGTCCTACTGTTCCCAGCATTGATAGTTCATTTGGTAGAGAAACGAATGTGCCAGCACAAGTTTCAGTTAGACCTACAAGGGAGTAGGGGAATGGGGAATCAGATTTCAGGACAAGTAAGCCATGCATCACAAACCGCAGCCATATCTGGCAACAATTTATCATGTTTCAGAGAAAAATATTAGTGCTCCTAAAATGACTGAATACTGGTGATATTTCACAATATAGATAAATGCTACTGTTTCTAAGCCTGGGCAGGACTACATAAGGATTTTCCTCGATGAGAAAAACCATGTAGCTGGTCTCACTTGATGTGGGAAACAGCTTAGTATTGGTTTGGTTTTGCTTTGCATATAAATATTGCGGGATAAAAGACTGATAAAAGATTAACCGGAAAAAGTATCGTGGGATAGAAAATTAACCGGAAAAGTTATCATGTTTCAATTCAAATGAGTTCAGACTTTGGCAATCAATTAAAATCAATTACGAAAGTTGTAAAAAATGTACTGGTGAATGGATCTTGAATGAAGATCCACATCATGTAGTGGCCTCTGTCTATTTTTTGCACTCTCTTCCGAATAATGAAACACCCTAGGCCTTGCTGTTATCCAAGGTTTTCGCCCTATGACGTAGAACTGCATAATCCGGCATGAAGTACATTAAATTATTTGATTTAATTTTTTTCTTGAAACTGTGTGTTTGAATGCCTTTTTGTTATCATGTTTACTCACTAGTAGAGCACTATAAGATATTGAATTCTTTTTTTGTAAATAAAGAATTTTGTATGGATATTAGCAAATTATAATGTGTCCATTGGAAAATGTCATACTGTACTTCCGATGATTTAAAAATCCTTTGCCGCTCTTCAATGTAGCATTTATTAAATGCTAACGGTGATAAATTCATGCATAGTTGCATCATCAGAGTCGATGGGCCATCCAAAATAGTTTTGAAACACGATGCACCATATTTAGTGAAGAGAAGCTTTCATTTTGCTTATATTGGAAGCAAACAAAACCTTATAAAATATTTTGACATTATTTGTAGTCTCTCAAGCTTCCATATTTTACTTTGTTTTACAAGATTTATTGATAACTACACATTGGTCATACTTATTCCTTCAAGAACTATATACCCTGTAGTTTATAATAAGCGCATTTAACTTCTGAAGGAACAAAAATATGCACACCATTTTCCCTATAGAAACACAAAGTGACTAAAGATTTTGTACCATAGCCTTGTAGAACATGACAACACGCAACTACTCTAAGAAATTCTTCCACGTGACTAGCCAGGGGAGCCGCGCCAGAAAGAATAAGTCGGACACGTCCTCCTAAACCTTGTTTTACCTGCACAGTAATCATCAATCATATTAACATATATAATTTTAAAATATTAAATATTGGCAATCTAGAAATAACAAAGTCTGATTATGTGGGCATGACGAACCTTGTTAAAAACTATCTTATCACAAAGTGGAGCTGCTTCCTGATGCTTACTTCCATGCTTCATAGCACGATATTTGCTGCAGTAAATCCTAGTCAGAAACAATGCTATTGAACAAAACTTTTATGAGAACAACATAAAGGAGAATAAAAGTTCCCTCTCAACATTGACCATAATCAGATCACCTCAAATATGAAGCTATACCTCAAAGAATTCCCCAATGAATTAAATCAAAATTAGATGTTTCTAAAAGGTGAAGGAACTATCGCTTAAACATGTTTTTCTTGTTTGAGAAAAACATATAAAGCCATGAAAATAATTATGCATTTAGTAGCAAATTTAAATGCGACGCATATAAATGAAATCTCCTTAGCCGAACTTACTATGAGAAGGCAAGGCTGAATAATTTGCTCCTTAATAAGCCCCAGCAGAAATCTTTTCCTGCAGCCCTGAAGTGAACATTTCAGATTTGTGAGGAGTGCAAAATTGTTTAAAAGAAAAAGGGCGATGTTCCCAGAAGGCAGACCCATGCAAAATTGTAAATTCCAGAAACTAAAACTAAGAAGTAAAGCCGTAAACACAGAAAAAGGTAACAGCCTCCATAAACTAGAAAATCCCATTTCCAAATACCTGCTTGCTAAGGAAATCCTGCTAAATGTTATTGTCGAGCGACATTGTTATTTTGACCTTCTTATACAGTTTCTATTTCTTTTGTCTCTAGTACATAATTTCTTGCATGGGTTTCTCCTCTCTGTATAAGACAAGTTTAGGGCCTCCTGAATAAACGTGCCATTCTTTTCTCTCCACATTATCAAACACCCAAGACCTAGCCCCACTCGTTGCCCACCAAATCTCCTTGTCGCCGCCGTCGGCTCCCAGGGAACCTCACCACCGTCTCCCACCACCACACAAGGCTCCCCTCTCACCGCAGCAACGATCTCTTGTCGCTGGAACCACTCCCACCCCTCCTCGCTGCCGGGACACCTCTTGGCCATCAAGTCTCCAACGGTCCCACCATTACCGCCTAGGAGCCGCAATGGCCCCGCCATCACCACTTAGGGTCCACTTCACATGTCGTCAGGACCCAACAACAGTCCCCAATGCCGCCTAGGGTTCAACGGTTCACCTCCTTCAATGCCTTTTCAATGTTCGAGGATTGTTTACGATCCGATTTTGGCTAGAAAAGCACGATTTAAGATCAATAAATCACCCCTCTGGCCCTAGCATGGACTCTTATTTGAGGAGGATGGTTGTCGTACAGTCTGCACTCCCAAACAATTCCCAATTGATTGTGTAGACACCTTCAAATTGGTCTACAATCCCAGTCAAGTTCTATCACGGTCTCTTTATCATCATATCAGAAATCAAGAGTGACTTCTCACCTAGTTTCTTCAAGAGCCTATCATCCATCATGAAGAGGGCATTCTCCCAGTTGCCATTCTCCCAACAATCTGTAATCCTGTTTCCCGATCAACAGCAACATGAAGAGATGTGGAAAGCAGGTAGACAGCAGGCCTCCATCAATCCAAATGTCCATCCAGAAAGAGAATGAATGACCATCTCCAAGAGTGGACTAGAAGAGCTCTGTGATCTGCGGCAATAAAGACTGGATACCCTTCTAAAAGACTGAGGGACAAAAAGACATGGGTTATGTCATGCCACAAATCCTACGGATGAGTCCGGAACACAAATCATCATATACCCTAAATTCTTGCAACCCACTTCAGTAACAGCACGTATGGTCTCCACAAGAGACGAACCGCCTTGGGAGTGTGACAAATATTGGTCTAACAAGTAGATCCCCCCACAATCCTAACCAGACTTGCCCTAGAAAAAACTTTGCATAATCATCTCATTGTGATGGCGGATTCCAACAGGAAGTAGCCCTGCAAACATAATGAAGACGGGGATTGTCGAGAGCAAACTTTTTACCAATACCAGCTAACCATCACGAGAAAGGGATGTCGCCTTCCATTCAAACAGTTTTTTCTCCAATTTCTTGACCACAGAAAGCTAACCTGTGATTATAAGTCCACCACAAGTCACGGGTAGCCCAAGGTAACGGATTAATAGGAATCCAATCGTCGTGCCCGGCTCCTCACTACAGGCCATCCGTATATTCTTCTGATAATCCAAAAGGTACCACAATCAACTTGCTTTGATTAAGGTTAAGACCTGAAAGTTCACCAGAAGTGTCGAGAGTTGCATCCATCCCTTTTTGCCTCCTCCCTACATCCTTTAATGAAGAAAATGGTGCCGTCGACATGCTGAAGTAGGGGGATGAAGATGTCTTCACAGGAAAAACCTGTAGAGATCCCATGTTGCGTTACATAACCAACCATGCAAGCCAATACATTAGCAGCAATAACAGACAACACAAGGGAAATGGAGCAACCCTATCTAACACCCCTTTGTGGCTGAAAGACCCCCCTAGGGCATCCATTGACGAGCACCGAATAGGAAGCTATGGTGATGCATTTTCTCATTCAGGAGATCCAAACATCAGGAAAGCCCCTCCTAGATAACACCGCCCACATAAAGCACCACTCAATTGTGTAATATGCCTTTGAGAAATCCACCTTCCATAGAAGACCACGTATACATTGTTTTTTTTCCAGTCCATTATGATCTCGCTGGCCATTGCCAAGCTATCCCTGATCTTTCTTCAGGGATTGGACAGGAGAAATAATGTAGTTAACGACGTTCAATCGATTAGCCAAGACATTTGCAATCACCAAGTAAATAGCGCTAGAGAAGGATATAGGCCAAAAGTTCTCTACCCTCTGTGTGACCATTACAAGCCTAGACATTTCCTTTGGTGTGAGCAAAGTTAGCCAGATTATGGAGCAACCAATATAAGCACATACGGATGCAGTTCACATGATTCGGAGGTACCTGATGTCCTCTCCAGATACTAGAGTGCTCTTTATCAAAGGGATATCTCTTGCCATCATGGAATGTGCAGATGAAGACTATGTTGGATGTTTCCAAAAATAGAACTCTACCTCTGGCTTTGCAGTATTCATACGGAGCTCTTTGGAATCATGGAAGAGCAAGAAGTAGACCGTGGTTGCTAGATCATAGTGTTGAGTCAGAGTACAAAGTCACGAGTTAGGGGAGCACTGAGATGATATGAGTCAAATCTATTCTGATTGACCTAGCCACTGGCATGCCTCTTCTCATGCATCTACAATACACAACCAGGCTGCTCTTTTCATTGCTAACAATGATGCCTTCCGTGAAAGGGTCAAGCACATTGAGGTAGATTGTCACTATACACGTGACATGATTTAGACGGGTTTTATTTGTACTTCTGATGTCAGCTCAGGGGAACAGACAACAAATGTTTTACCAAGGCTCTCGCAGAGGGTCATTTCAGATATGTTGTTTCAAGCTAAACATGATTGACATCTATACTCCATGGGTGTTGAGATACGTTGTTATCGTTTCCTTTTTCATGTATTTTTATTTTTTTATCTCTAGTATGTAATTTGCCCGCCGGGATTTCTCCGTTCTATGTAAGAGAACCCTAGGACCTCATGAATAGACTTGTCATTATTTTCTTTCCATGGTTAAAAATAGAATCTTGACTTCTTAGCACAGATTATTTTCTGTTTCTCCTTATTTCATTTTTTCTAACAACTACGAAAAAATCGTCCGACAACTGCCCAAACCATCTTTTTCATGTACACATGTACGAACCTAAAAGGTCCATCAATTTAACATCACATTAAGTGTGTATGATCCCTACTTTTGGCACTTGTTAAGGACTTAGTATCTTTTCGGAACAATGGCATGGATACAGATTTAGAATACAGCTAAAAGCACCACTCCTTTCACGGGGAAAAGAATTTTGATAGAGCTGCGAAAAAATGGTACAATAATTCAATCTTTCATTCAATGTATAGCCATGTCTACAATATCGCCTATAATCTAATTTCGAATGGTATGATTACATTGATTCTGCATACTTTTCTACTTTGTATAAGTTACTGTTTCAGCGTATTTCTAATTTCTATACCAAAGGCTAAAGTTTCGCATGCATGTCAATTCTTTTTTGTAAAATATTGATTGTTCCAATTCTTCTTAGGTTTGACCCCTCTGAAAAACAGTGCAAGAAAAAGGAAGAGCTAAAAAATAAGATCGTATAATTCATTAAATAAAGATGCGATGAAAAAACATATTTACATAACAGGGTAAATAAAAAAAATCAAATGCACTTTTTTGGGAAAACATCTTATTGATCCACGAAGTCATCAGGCAAGGCTGTGTCAACTTACCGTAGGATTACAAATGATGCAATTTCAAGTGACTTTCATGCTACCAGTCAACTTCCATAAACAAGTACAAATAACTATTCAGCCGCAAACAAGACAATCCAAAAAGGCAGTATAAGTTGTTGTACCTGTATAAATCCGATCCAGTACACGGGGGACAGCACAAAATATGGTTGGTTTTAACATTCCAATGTCTTCAAGCAGTAATTTAACATCCTGAAAATTCCACAATTGATCAATTTCAGCTTCACTTAGTTTGGAAGACGCGGGCATGTAAAAGAAATGTATGCACAAGTGATCTACCCCTCGCCAAAATCCAATGGATGCACCATGGGAAATAAATGTTTCCTCGATCACCCGATCAAATATATGTGCTAAAGGTAGATATGACATGTAGACATCTCTCCCATCCAGCTGCAACAGATGAAAATATTAAACGCTAACGTACAGGAAACCACACGGCCAAAAATACACTTCAATCATATTATGTGCTCTGAAATAATGTTCTTTGAACAGGAAAATGTTAAAATGGTGAGAATAGCCACCTGTTCATTTACACTTTCAAGCAGCCTTTTCACTCCAGCAGTAAGCGTAATAATGCTTTCATTAGAGATCAAAACACCCTTGGGATCACCAGTTGTTCCACTGGTGTACATAATAGTACAAATGTCCTCCTTGGTTGTCTTGGGGAGGTCATATTGTTTATCATCTCCCTGTATACAGAACGGAGTAACATAATAATCATAATATAATTGTATGGACAGAACAACTGCAGGCAGGTTGACACAACACTAGCCGATACTCATTAAAGCCAAGACAGAAACATTTATTCATTTTGATGTTTCTGTGCAGCAAATTATGCACCAGGACCCCAGGCACAAGTTTCTGCAACATGTACCGTCTGATGACCATTATTCAGAACTCTAACGAAAGAAAATGATGCACCCAAGTTCAAGTGATTTTCCCATGTTGTAGCAGGTGGAAGTCCCAACAGGGTGTAAGGGATCGACTGTCCAGATAAATGTCACTTCTTCACAAGATTCCTTGTCCTTTATGGACCTCTGCCAAACAAGAAATAGATATATTTCCCTTGATATGAAATCAAAGCTAGTTTGATGCATAAACCTTCTTAAAAAAGGATTCCTAAGTCATATAAAAGGTAGAAAACTCAGGTCCTGTTTTAATTTAGATCACTACTATGTTTCAAAAACGATCAGATAAAATAATTAAGCGTAAAAAATGAACTGAACTAATAGAGGACTTGTATCAGATAGTACAACCAAAAATTATTATATTTCTCAGCAC